>QNQO01010321.1:0-121471 GCA_003290165.1 Berberis thunbergii | reverse complement strand
CTATTTGATAATCCATTGCTTAATTTCGTCTTTCAAATTGTACCAATTTTTTGTATCGTGCCCGCGATCCTTGTGGAAGAGTAGTACTCGCTCTTATCTTGTCAATCTGGGTCTCCTCTTATTTTGAGCGACCAGTTGATGTCTTTTCATTTCTCCATAGACTTCAGTATGCTCGCTCGACTCATTTTCAAAGTCGTGTATGGTTTATGTCTTTTCATCACATTTTTCACCGTTCATGCCTGGGCTTTACAATTTGCAGCTTTCGGGCTCCTACTGGCTGAATTCAGATCTTCCGTTGGCCTGATGCCTCTTTGACTAAGTGTTCTTCTTCCGGGGTCTGTTGTCTCTCCTTCTTTCTTCTATTCTCTCTCGCTTTTTTGATTGGCATTCCCTCCCGGATTCGTTCTTCTTCCTAGTGGCCACCATCTTCTCAAGAGTGATGTGTTTTTGGGCGGTCATTAATAGGGTCGCCATGTTCTTCAGTGCGTTTAGGTTCAGAGAATCGTAAAATGGTCCTCTTTTTAGTCTGGAGGTGAAGGTGGCTATGGTCATGTCATTGCTGTAGCCATGAATCATGGGCAACTCCCTTATAGTTTCTTCGGGCTTGTACCTGATGTAAAACAAATAGTGTGGGTTCTTTTTCATCCGTTGACTACTAATGAACCTCATGATGAAGGCGGTAGCTAGTGCTTAAAAGGAGTCTATCGACCTCGATGGTAGGTTTTTGAACCAACTCATCGTTGTGGAGGTGAGACTGGTTGGAAATATTAGCACATGATGGACTTCGCGCTCTCTCTTAATGCCATCATGTGGTGGAAGTGTCGCAGATGGTTTGTTGAATCGGTGGTGCCATCGTACGCCTCTAACTTTGGTGGAGTGAACTTTTTTGGCAGAGGAGTCACCATCAATGCGTCAGAGAATGGTGGTATGGCCAATTCGTACAGTACGTTAGGATTTGTGACCCCGATCCTGAATGGGATTTGAACAGGGGGTCTCGTCACTTTGGTGGTTTTCTGCTTTCGAGATTCACTTGCTGAAGTTTTGCAGGAACTTCATTACTCTATTGGACGTGGTTGGCAGAGTTTTGTTGGGGCGGTGTTTGGACATGGTCAGTGGATTGAGCGCTTTTGGGTAAGTTTGTCCACTATTTTGATAAGAAGATCCATCTGAGTCATGAGTTGATCCACGCGAGGATCTGTGGCAGTGTCGCCAGATGTTTGAGATGGCTGGGCTACCACATGTTGTGGCTCTTTGTTGTTGTGCATGGTTGGCCCGAGGGTTGTCGCTTGATTTGAAGCATGTATCGTTGGCAATGCAACTTCTGTGGTGGGAGGAAAGCTTTGATTGTTGCTAGCTTGCAGGTCTGTAGAGTGTTTCATTTGTTCTACGAGTTTTTAATCGCTGATCAGAATGAGGAATTTTCCTATTCCAAACTCTCTTCTTGAAAGGAAACTGTCACCCCTCCACGGACGGCGCAAACATATGCGTCCAAAATCTGGTCTCCTATAAGTCTGACCTGCAAAACAAATGTTACATTGCCAAATACCACCTTTTTGGTGGGTGAAGGCACTTCAATGCTTAAGTCAGTAACTCTATTGGAAATGAAGATAAATATGGACATAACTCAGTTAAAATTGCATACATTTGTCGAATGTTCCTTTACCTTATATAGTGATCGTTGTTAATTTCTCTGCGTGATTTAAGCATATGAGGCACAACGAGAGGAGACATTCTCTATAACGATATCCTTTTTTTTATGAAGATACATCCTTGGGGGCGTAACTCACTCTATAACTTTTTTTTCTCTATAACGTTCCTCTTTTAAGGGAGAACTCTATAGGCCTCTGGCCACGATTTATTCTGATGGGCATGTTCGGGCTTTTATGACTGGATCCACCCTTTTTGGATTTTGTGAATTGACCTGTCTTGAAATATTTGGTCCTTGTGATGGATGATCTTTGCTACGTGTATGGCTGTGATGACAGTCTTATTTGATGTATTCAATTATTATTATTATTATTATTATTATTATTATTATTATTATTATTATTATTATTATATAGAGAATTGAATTGCATATCTAGTTATTACAAATTAATATAACATTATTACATTGATCTTTGTTCTTTAGAAATTTAGATACAAGCAAAATGCATATATTTGCATTTTTATATTTATCAAAATTTATTTTGTAGGGTCGCTCTACATGCATAAAGCCATTGCTTCACTTTTCGCTTAAAGCAATAAAGGATGTTTTCGCTTTGCCTTGCTTCGCCGCATTGACTACCCCTACTACCAATTCATGTTATACTCGTCAATGATGATGGGTTTTGTATCCTTGAAGTCTCTTGCATCGGTTGCCAATGCTCCCACCAGTAAGTTTATTATATCTCGTTTGCCCTTCACCCTGCACTTATACTCGTTTATGGTGGATAGTATCTCCACAAATGTTGAAAGTTGCAATGCCAGTTAGAAGCCATTGTGTACTACTTTATTTTCTGAAATATTCAAAATTGGAGCAAACCAACATATTTATGAGAATTGATTTTGAAATTGAAATTTTAATGGCTATGCAACTCATATTTTTTTTCCACTAATAAACTCATTTAAGGAAGCATATTTCAAAAAAAAATTTAATAATATAAATTCAAAAACTAATTCACAAGGTTGGGTGGCCAACATGGTCAATTGGCCTAAGCCTTGTGCTGGACAAAGTTAGGATCCATATCCATTATTGTTACAATGTCCTTGTGTTGGACATACTTAGGGCTTAAATTCATTACAATTACAAATAAGGGACCTAAAGTTTCATTTTTTCCTTTTTTTTTTCCAAGCTGAAATATTAAAATATGTTGATATTTTGTGGGGGATGATCTCTTAACCATATAGATCACTCTTAGAAAACATGATTTCATTTGGTGTTCCAGAACATGCTACTCATGGCAAAGAATTTTCAACCGTTTCACCATGAACTTGATGACTACATCTAATGGAGTTAAAGATTTCAAAAATTGTGATTTTTGGTATGGATGATCCACAAAGTGAATAGATCATCCTTACAAAAAATCAACTTATTATAAAATATTTATGTGGGGTAAAGTAGGCACATGTAACTTTTTTTGTAAGAAATCTGTCCTCGGATCCCACTAGTATATATGTGTGTGTCAATATGTTGGTTCGACTGAGACCAACTTTATTAAATTAAGAACTTGTCAATAGTCACTAGGCATTCTTAATGGTTGGGTACAAATTTGGGTCCTAAAATGTGTTCCCAATCCTCACCTCTTAATTTATTTTGAAGATCAAAACAAAATTTTGGCTGATTCTGAACCATGATACCAACAAAATCTTACCAACTAATTATGTATTTTAAAATAAAACAAACTTCAGTATATATTTAACCCGAAGTAAAAATTGAAACATTATTTTGTGTGTGTGTGTTGGGGGGGAATATAAAGAGACAATAATCGATATACATGGTTACCTCCATAACGGGAGGTAGTCCACGACGCTCGATCGAATCAAGCATATCTATTGTATTCATTCATCTTTTTCTCCCGTGCTTAGATCTTTTCTCTTCTTTTTCCATTGAATATCTCATTTCTTACATAGGCTAGATATTTACAACACCAAAATATTAACCTAGTGGTAATTACATAAATGCCCTAAGCTAGATATTTACACATATGTAAATAACTAAATATCTATCTTTTGGACTTCCCCAAAAGCTTCATTCTTCTTTAGGACCAACTACGGATGGTCGTCTTTCTTGGGTCTTCCCAGTTTGTTTATTTGGTGCAGTTCCTTTGTGATAGTCTGAGAGGATACAATAATTGGTACCCACAATAGCCCCTTCTTGGTAGTCTGATAGAATTACCAAAGGTAATGGATTGCAAAGAACTTATCTGACTCTCCTGCTGAGATCATGTAAAATATCTACTGAAGTACAACTAGAGTGTTGAGAATTGAGTTATTAATGAAGGCTGATGATTACTCCAAACAGTACACGCGGTTAATTGCAGTAAAGATTGGGGTGTCGATCCCACGAGGAAAAACGATCTACAAACAAGGTCAAGGAAAAAAAAACTATGCGAACTAATTAAGAAATTTTAGCAATTTTAAAATATGAAATTGAATTTAGTTTAATAAAAATTAAGTTTAGAAAAATCACAAGGTTCAAAGAATCCCTCCTAGATTTCACGCGCCAACTAGTATTGATTCTCTATGATGACTCGATTACGTGTTTCACGTCCCAAACAACATAATCGGAAAATAGTCTTTGATGCACTGATATATTCTAATGTAAATGGATTTTAGATTTCACTTTTTCTAGAAAGCACAAAGGTTGGTCATATATGATATCCTAAATTTACGATATATCAGGAGACAATAACGTAATAAAAGACAATCACATATAACTAACCTACCGGAATCAATTAATCCTTAAAAATTCCACACATAAAAAAAGCGTGACTAAGCTTATATGGAGAAGAAAAAGACAACCACCAGAATAATAATCTACGAAGAAGTTGATGACGTCTTTGTCACTAAAATAACATAAACTCCTATATTAAATAAAGTGAAAATCATAAACATCATTATTCATCGTGAAAGCATAAAACGAATCAAATACCAATTAAGTGCGTTACATCTAGGAGTTCACCTCTTCACCTTGCGTGGGGTTTAGTGACACATGGTGAAGGTGATGATAGCAACAGCGGTGTGGAGCTTCATCGGCATGGCAGCGCGTGGTGGATTAGAGACGCACTCCCTGCTCCTGCTGGACAACGTCTTGGCTGCCTGCTGCGTCGTTCTCTACTGTGCTAGACAACGTCTTCTTCTGCTCCTCTTGCTGTCTTGCGTTTCATTCTTTCACCCTTTAGATTGGAAGCCCAATTTCCATTGTAAACAAACTCCTCATTGGTCCATATATAATTGGGAACAAAAGTTCTGGTGTATCTCCCTCCCCCCTGTATTCTCTCTTCTTGTTCTCTTTATGGTAAAGAGAAAAACCTCCTTATTTGCCTTCCAATCCAATTTGGAAACCAAAAAAACGTGTTCCTTCTTCCTGTTGCTGTATTTGTGGGCAAAAGGAAGCAAACTCCTTGGAACCAAATACAAATTGCAAACAAAGGGTCCCACCCCATGAAAGGTGGGTTTGGCTATATTCATCCATATTACTTCTTTGTTCCACCAAAATTCAAAACTAATTTCCTTTTTTTTTTTTCTTATTGTTCTTTGGTTCTATTTATTAATCTTTAGCTTGAGTGTCTCCCATTCCACTTCGTCAATTTGTCTATATATTTTCAAATTCGCAACGCTAATGCACTTTTGTCATTTAAACTCTAAATCCTACAAAAGTACAAAAATAAAATAATTAAACTAAAATATGCTATTCAAAACACTAACAAAATTAATATAGGAGGTATATTATGTAATAATTATGTAAACATCAAATATCCCCAAACCTACATTTTGTTAGTCCTCGAGAAAAACAAAATTAAGAATAAATCCTAACTCACTTTCGTAGGAATCACGGTTGCACTTACCTTAACGTGCAACAAGGTTTTAAACCCCCTAGATTACCTCTAGTGGACAAGTTATAGTCTCGTGAGGGTTTTCAAAAATGTTACCCCCAAACATTACTGACTCAATAAAACAAAATCTATTTTCTAAAAACATAATGCAAAAACATGGGCATTCCCCTTTATTTTCCTTAGAGTAATTTTCTAATTGCTTAAAATTTAAGAAAAACAACAAACTAAAAATGTCACAAAAGTATATCAATAGAGTACAATAATTTAATAGTATCTAAAGGTTAAATAAATTTTATAATCATTCTCAACTCAAAGTGTGTGTGTGTGAGAAGCCTTATCAACATAACTCTTCATCTCATAGTAAAGATGTGACGAGATAACATTTAGAAAGTATGTTTCGACCACAAATCTCTCATGCCACTTAGAAATAAACACTAAGAGATTGGGCACTCAGTTTATATGTGAGGAAAAGAATATAAACTATGGAAAATGCAAATGTCTCACATATAATTATCATGAAAAATGGAATTTTCAAAGAGTGAAATGAATATGATCTCATGGACAGGAATATTGATTACTTTTGAAAATGTTGAATCAAACACCATAGTTCTTGCCTATTAAATCTCCACATCTACTGAACCAACTTTCACTTAAGATCAATTAGGTCTTTACTACGTTGTAATGGGGCTTGGATTATGGCAAACAATAATGGACAAAAATGATACAAGAATTTCCTAAGAATGGTTACACCCTTGAATAAACACATAGGGCATTGAAGAACAAATCAATGTTGTACACCATTAACTTTTTCTTCATTATTTTCTTCTTCAACCTTGTATTTTTTATTTATTTTACATGTTTTTCCCCGTTTATAAAATCAAACACTTTCACTATGAGGGCACATGAAATATCTATTTTCAACTCTTTCTATTTGCCCATTCCATAAATATATCTCACCGTATACATTCTCAGAAAATTGGGTAAGGATAAAATAATATAGGTATTACTCCTTGATTGGAGTAAATAATGGGAATGGGGTTAACAAAGAGAAGGATATTTAAAGGCTCAAAGGGCTGCAAATGGATATTTAGTATTGAATAGGCTAAAAGGCAAAAATAAAAAATTGGTTTAAAAAGAAAAAAAAAATGCATATATCACTTCATAAGTTCTAGTTAGTACTAGGACATCTCACTAATCAACTTCAAATCATGTTGACTTGGCTTATAGTGCATTTTCATAGTCGAGTTGAAAAGTTTCACGAAATACATCGAACATAAGGATAATATCAAATATCATGTTTTCTACTAATATAACTATGTGACACGTGTTAGTATGCGTTTTCTCAAAATTAAAGGCAACTAAAATATTCTCTAAAATTAAAAAGACGCAAAACCCTTGTTTTTATTTAGTTTTTATTTTAAATTCACCAAGAGTTCAGATTTTGAATGCATTTTTCATAAAGATTTTGCACAATAACCGTAATCATCTAAGTATTCAATGGAGATTGAGTAGAACACAAAAAAGTGACTCGGTTTAATTGTAAAATACGTTTTAAGCTCAAAGATTTTGAAAATTGCACAAAAAATCTAATAAACCACCATCACCCCCAAACCTAAACCAAACATTGTCCTCAATATATAAAATAATAACCATGACAAATGAAGGAAAAAGAAAATAGGAGGGTTAGAGTGATATTACCATTGTGAAGCTTTACTAATTTCAAATAGACAATGTCCTCACAGTCACCAAAATATAAGAAAATCACACTGACGGGAGAAATGAACACATGGGATGAGGGGCTCCGAGTGACTCCAGTAGCAACACCTAAATAACCTGAAACACTACAAGAAAAACATAAAAGCAAAAACCTAAACTAAAAAATAAATAAAAACCTAAACAAAATAAAATAAAATAAAATAAAAACCTAAACCAAAGATAGGGTGCAGAACATCAAATCAAATAGACAGGGGCAACCAGAAAGATCTCCTCTGGCACCTCCATGATACTTGAGTAACGACAAATAGGTGTTCATCAGGGAAGTCATCACGGATGGGTGGGCCATTGGCAGAGTCATTGCACTCCAAACGAGACAAGTGATCCGCCACAACATTCTCGACCCCCTTCTTATCCTTTATAGTTAGATCAAATTCCTGCAGAAGTAAAATCCACCTAATCAATCTAGCCTAAGCATCCTTTTTAGAAAGAAGGAACTTAAGAGCCGCATGGTCAGTAAAAACAGTGATAGGTGTACCAATCAAATAAACACGAAATTTATCTAAAGCAAAAAACTACAACTTGCAACTCTTTTTCAATAGTCGAATAATTCTTTTGAGCATCATTAAGTGTTCGACTAGCATAGTAAACAACAAAGGGCTTCCCTTACCTTCATTGTCCCAAGACCGCCCCCACAGCATAGTTGCTTGCATCACACATTATCTCAAATGGTAAATTCCAATCCGGTGGCTGCATGATGGGGGCAGAGCTGAGGCTATTAATGAGTGTTCGGAAGGCGTCCTCACACTCTTGTGTCCATTGAAACACAACGTCTTTGACCAGGAGGCTACTTAATGGTCCAGAGATGGCAGAAATTTTTTGTATGAACCTCCTATAAAAACCCACGTGCCCTAGAAATGATCTCACATCATTGACACTTTTAGGTGAAGGTAATTTAGAAATCAATTCAATTTTAGCTTTATCAACCTCATTCTTTTATAAAAAATTATGTGTCCTAGAACTATTCCATAAGAAACCATGAAATGACATTTTTCCCAATTAAGCACCAGACCCTTCTCTTCACATCTACTTAAAACAACC
Organism: Berberis thunbergii; assembly: GCA_003290165.1. NCBI lineage: Eukaryota > Viridiplantae > Streptophyta > Magnoliopsida > Ranunculales > Berberidaceae > Berberis > Berberis thunbergii. The sequence continues at coordinate 113,120 of QNQO01010321.1, read as the reverse complement.
TTCAAGTGAAGTAAACATGAATAAAAGGAATCACCAAAAATAGTCAAGTCATCCATGAATACTTCCATATATTTTTCAACCATGTCACTAAAAATACTCATCATGCATCTTTGAAAATTAGCCGATGCATTACACAAATCAAATGGCATACGCCGAAAAGCATAAGTACCAAAAGGACATGTGAAAGTAGTCTTATTCTGATCCTCTAATGCAATCTCAATCTGATAATGTCCTGAATACCCATCTAGAAAGCAATAAAAAGAATGACCAGCTACTCGCTCTAAGATTTGGTCTATGAATGGAAGTGGGAAGTGATCCTTGCGGGTGGCAAAATTAAGTTTCCTATAATCAATGCACATTCGCCACCCTGTCACTACTTAGTAGGAACATGCACCTCCTCATCATCAGTCACCACCGTTATTCCAGATTTCTTGGGAACTACTTGAGTTGGACTAACCCACTTGCTATCAAAGATGGGATAAATGATGCCTACATCTAACAATTTTAAGACTTCATTTTTCACCACCTCTTTCATAGTAGGGTTAAGTCGTCTTTGAGGGTCTCTACGAGGGTTAGCTCCTTCTTCTAAGTGAATCCTATGGGAACATGTTAAGGGGCTAATACCTTTGATGTCAGCTATAGTCCAACCTAATGCAGATTTGTGCTCACGTAACATATTAATCACTTCTTCTTCTTGTGAGCTATCAAGCACGAAAGAAATAATAACAGGAAATGTATCACCTGGTCCGAGGAATGAATGTTTAAGTCCCTCAGGCAGTGGATCTAGGTCAACTTTCGAAGGTTCCACGATGGATGGTTGTGGTTTCTGTCTTTCCTTTGGCAACTCCTCAAAGCATGGTTGCCATTGTTGTCCTCCTTTGTCCTTTAACCCTGAAACAACAAAAATATCAAAAGCATTGTCAGGATAAAGTGAATTCTCAGAATCAGAAATAGAAAGGAGGTACTCTAAGGTTTCAGAGTCCGTGCTCAGAAACGCCTCCTCTGATATCAGCGTGTATATCATGTAGGTATGATGACACTCATCATCATCACGTGGTTGCTTGCTAATATTGAATATGTCGACCTCCAGAGTCATGTTCCTAAAAGACAGTTTCATTAGACCGTTCCTGCAATTGATAAGAGCGTTAGCTGTGGCAAGAAAAGGTCTACCTAAAATAATCGGAACTGTAGACTCCATATTAACCGCAGAATGAGTATCTAAAATAAGAAAGTCGATGGGATAATAAAACTTATCAATCTGCAGCAAAACATCCTTGACTATTCCTCTTGGCTTCTTAACTGATCTATCGGCCAATTGTAGTACCATGGATGTGGGTTTAATCTCTCCTAGACCCAGTCGCAAGTTAATAGAATATGGCATTAGATTTACACTTGCTCCTAAATCCAACAAGGCTTGGCCGAACTCATGAGTCCCAATCTGGCAGGTGACTGTAGGACACCTTGGATCTTTGTATTTGGGTGGCGTCCTCTGCTCAATCACAGCACTTACATGTTCTGTCAAGAAGGCAGTCTTCTTTACATGATGTTTCCTCTTGATAGTGCATAGATCCTTGATTACCCTCGCATAAGTTGGTACCTGTTTAATCACATGCAGCAAAGGTAAGTTAATTTTAACCTGTTTCAAGTGTTCTAGAATCTCACCATGCATTTTCGATTTCTTTCCAGTAGGTCCTAGTGCTTGAGGAAAAGGAACTAGAACTGGAATGTTCTTGTTGGGCTCATCTTCAGGGATGCTCTCCTTTGCACTTATGGAGGTGCCTATAGTCGTGGACGAGCTTGATCCATCTAAAATCTTACCATTCCGAGTAGTGATGGCATTAACCTCTTTGACATTCTGAGGGTCTGAAGTAGAGGTTTGTGCCATAAGTTGGCCCTTCGGATTTGCTTTAGGCTGTGATGGAAATTGTCCCCGCTCTTGTATTGTTAATGAACTTGTCAGCTTAGTTATCTGGCTTTTGATCTCCTTGTTCTCTTCTGGCAACTGTGTCAATCCAATTGTAAATTTTTGATTAGTTTTACCTTGTGCCTCTATAAATGCATGTAATGTGTCTGATAAGGAACTTCTATTAGATTGCGCATTGTACGGAGATGCAGGGTATGACCTAGGTGTTTGTGCCTGTGAGTATGTAGGTTGACCTGCTTCGGACCTCCAGCCTAAATTAGGTGATCTCTCTAGCCAGATTTGTAAGTGTTAGAGAATGATGAGTAAGACTTCTTGTACATCCCTAAGGCGTTACATTGTTCCTCATAAACCCTTCTCATCTCAGTCAAGGTCGGGCAATCCTGTGCTAAGTGTTCAATTCCCCCGCATATAAAACAGGCGTCATGTAGCTCAACTCTAGCAACAGTATGTGTTGGCCTACCATCCTTGGTCTTAAGTGCCTTTAACTCCCTAGTCACTCTATCCAATTGGGCTCTAAGGTTGTCCTCTTCCCTAAGTTGATAGACTCTAGCTGGGCATGTTCTATTCGTGCTCTTAGTAGCACTTGGACCAGTCCAAGTATGAGCCTTTTTAGCCAGGTCATTCAGGTACTCAATGGCCTCGTCAGGGTCCTTATGCAAAAACTTTCCATTACACATCATCTCAACGAACTGTCGCTCTCTACTGGTGAGCCCCTAATAAAAATAACTGACTAGGCGCCAACTCTCATACCCATGGTGTGGACATGTATTCAAGAGATCCTTGAACATCTCCCATGCTTGATATAATGTCTCGATATTCTTTTGGGTAAATGTAGAAATCCGTCTCTTTAGACCGCTGGTTTTGTGGTGAGGAAAATATTTATTAAAAAATGCTTGGGTCATCTCCTCCCACGAACCTATAGACCTTGGTCGCAAAGAGTATAGCCAACTCTTCACTTTTTCCTTAAGGGAAAAAGGAAAAAACCTTAGTCTAATCGAGTCTACAGCCTCAACTTTGTTGTAGAAAGTGGCCACAACTTCCTCGAATTCCCTAATGTGAACATAAGGATTCTCACTCTCTAGGCCATGAAAAGCGGTTAATAATTGTATCATACCCAGCTTAAAATCTAACTTTGGTTGTACTTCGTGCAAACATAATACATGACGGAAGTAGCAGTGTGCGTGGGGTGGAGATAGTCCTTTAGCGACCGAACATGGTCATATTCGTGATTACTCATGGTGTTAGAATTAGAAGTAGAACTTAATTTGGTCTCAATGTGAATTTGTGGGTGTTCTAAATTTGGGACCCTAATTAGTTTTCCTAAGTGGTCTCTATTCCAACTCACACTCCCCCAATGTCTTTTTTGTTTTTGCAAAAAATTTTTACTAAAAAAAATAAAAATAAACTGGACCTAAAACCTAAAAATAAAACAATGAGCAAGAAAGATAATACCCGAAACCTCCCTTGTAGAATGACGCTCGTTCTCCAGCAACGACGTCAAAATTGATTACGCTTAAACAGTACACTTGGTCAATGGCAGTAAAGATTGGGGTGTCGATCCTACGAGGAAAAGCGATCTACAAACAAGGTCAAGGAAAAAGAACTACGCGAAACTAATTTAAGAAATTCTAGCAATTTTAAATTATGAAATTGAATTTAGTTTAATAAAAATTAAGTATAGAAAAATCACAAGGTTCCAAGAATCCCTCCTAGATTTCACGCTCTAACTAGTATTGATTCGCTATGATGACTTGATTACGTGTTTCACGTCCCAAACAACATAATCGGAAAAATAGTCTTTGATGCACTAATATAATCTAATGTAAATGGATTTTAGATTTCACTTTTTCTAGAAAGCACATAGGTTAGTCATATATGATATCCTAAATTTACGATATATCCGGAGACAATAACGTAATAAAAGACAATCACATATAACTAACCTACCAGAATCAATTAATCCTTAAAAATTCTACACATAAAAAAAGCGTGACTAAGCTTATATGGAGAAGAAAAAGACAACCACCAGAATAATAATCTACGAAGAAGTTGATGAAATCTTTGTCACTAAAATAACATAAACTCCTATATTAAATAAAAGTTAAAGTCATAAACATAATTATTCATCGTGAAAGCACAAAACAAATCAAATACCAATTAAGTGCGTTACATCTATGAGTTCACCTATTCTCCTTGCGTGGAATTTAGTGACACATGGTGAAGGTGATGACAGCAACAGCGGTGTGCAGCTTCATCGGCATGACCGCGCGTGGTGGATTAGCAACACACACCCTGTTCCTGCGCACCCCCTGCTCCCGCATTTCTGCTGCTACTGGACAACATCTTGGCTGCCTGTTCTGTCCAGCGTTTTGGCTGCCTGTTGCACTGCTGCGTCGTTCTCTGCTGTGCTAGACAACGTCTTCTCCCGCTCCTCTTGCTGTCTTGTGTTTCCTTCTTTCACCCCTTTAGATTGGAAACCCAATTTCCATTGTAAATAAACTCCTCATTGGTCCATATATAATTGGGAACAAAAGTCCTGGTGTATTCCCCCCCCCCCTGTTCTCTCTTCTTGTTCTCTTTATGGTAAAGAGAAAAACCTCCTTAATTATTGGTCACCCCCAATTGGAAACCAAAAAAACGTGCTCCTTCCTCTTGTTGCTGTATTTATGGGCAAAAAGAAGCAAACTCCTTAGAACCAAATACAAATTGCAAACAAAGGGGTCCCACCCCTTGAAAGGTGGGTTTGGCTATGTTAATCCATATTACTTCTTTGTTCCACCAAAATTAAAAACTAATTTCTTTTTTCTTTTTTCTTTTCTTCGGTTCTCTTTATTAATCTGTAGCTTAAGTGTCTCCCGCTCCACTTCGTCAATTTGTCTATGAATTTCCAAATTCGCCCTGTTAACGCACTTTTGTCATTTTAACTCTAAATCCTACAAAAGTACAAAAATAAAATAATTAAACTAAAATACGCCATTCAAAACACTAACAAAATTAAATTAGGAGGTATATTATGTAATAATTATGTGAACATCAGCTGACTACCAGAAACTAATGCCTTGCCGAGGTTGGTGGACTACTAAAGATTGTGGAAGATTTCAAGATCAATTAAACTTCTGGATACTGTGGGACTGTGATGAATGCTGACTTCTGAAAGCAAGTAGACTGTGTTGAATACTGATTTTTGAGAGGATGTAGACCGAAGATTGTGGATACTGTGGAGAATGAACAGACTGAATACTATGTGTTGAACATATATTACCGGGCTACGGAGCTCAAACGATATATAGTTTTTATTTAGTCATGTGAGTGTAGTGTCCTTAATTTACAATGATAATTAAGGGAGCCATCCTAAGTTAGTAAAAAGACTTTTTTTTTAATTCCCAATGTGCAACACCTACTATTTTCTTTTAAAACACGCTTAAATAAATTGAAGTCATTTTTAAGGTTAGTACATTGTGAATTAATCGCAGTGGTAAAGTGCATGGTAAATTTGTTGAGGACTTCCCCGGGGTCAGAGCCAAAAGGATTTCATAGGTTTAGAGCTGATGAAGTGACCATCACAACTAAAATCATGTGTTGGCGGTTTAAAGCTAAACAGAAAAGGGCCGGGGGAAACAGAAAATTGATTAACCCTAAAATAGCCATATGCTCAGTTGCACCAACTTTATTAGGCACATTTAACAATCATTTTACTAGAAGAATGGAGCACTACTAGTGCTCTTAGCATTTCTGACAGGATCATAAGAAAGAGACATAAAGCCTAACTTGGAGTAGAAGCCACACGATGACTTGTCGAACATAAACAGTGCAAAAGAAATAAAAACCTCACACTCATCAACATCTTTCACATGCATGCCTTATTACTTTAAGAGTCCCCAAGCCGGAATCTTATGCTGACACCGAGTGCCTGTAGCCTCTGCAATTGATGCTTACCCACAAAATTACTAACACTCATGATGAAGGTACTATTCTCCACATTTAAATGCATGCATATAGTTTCATGTATAGTTTATCATATGACCATCAATTGTAGCTCAGTTGGTCGGACATCCACTCCCCTTGTGAGAGGTCACAGGTTTGAGGACTCACCGGTTAGAGATTACTACTGGATTCGAATTTGTTTTTGCTATCATGATTTGAATGTTGTTCTAACTTTCTATTTGATTGTGTTTATTCATCACATTTATGATAATAATGTCTTATCCTTGATCTCAGGACTTATACACAAGGCCCATGCTCCTGCGTTGTTGCTGCTGTTAGACAGTGTCTTGGCTGCCTGTTCTGTCCAGCATTTTGGCTGCCTGCTGTGCTGCTGTGTCGTTCTCTGTTGTTCTAGACAATGTCTTCTCCTGCTCCTCTTGGTGTCTTGCGTTTCCTTCTTTCACCCTTTAGATTGGAAGCCCAATTTCCATTGTAAACAAACTCCTCATTGGTCCATATATTAATTGGGAACAAAAGCCCTGGTGTATCTTTTCCCCCCCCCCTGTATTCTCTCTTCTTGTTCTCTATATGGTAAAGAGAAAAACCTCCTTATTGGCCACCCCCAATTGGAAAACCAATCCAATTTGGAAACCGAAAAAACGTGCTCCTTCTTCTTGTTGCTGTATTTGTGGGCAAAAGGAAGCAAACCCCTTGGAACCAAATACAAATTGCAAACAAAGGGGGTCCCACCCCTTGAAAGGTGGGTTTGGCTATGTTCATCCATATTACTTCTTTGTTCCACCAAAATTCAAAACTAATTTCTTTTTTTTTCTTCGGTTCTCTTTATTAATCTTTAACTTCAGTGTCTCCCGCTCCACTTCGTCAATTTGTCTATGAATTTTCAAATTCGCCACGTTAACGCACTTTTGTCATTTAAACTCCAAATCCTACAAAAGTACAAAAATAAAATAATTAAACTAAAATACGCTATTCAAAACACTAACAAAATTAAATTAGGAGGTATATTATGTAATAATTATGTGAACATCAGTTGACTACCAGAAACTAATGCCCTGCCGAGGTCGGTGGACTACTAAAGATTGTGGAAGATTTCGAGATGAATTAAACTTCTAGATACTGTGGACTGTGATGAATGTTGACTTCTGAAAGCAAGTAGGACTGTGTTGAATACTGACTTTTGAGAGGATGTAGACCGAAGATTGTAGATACTGTGGAGAATGAACAGACTGAATTACTATGTGTTGAACATATATTACTGGGCTACGGAGCTCAAAAGATATATAGTTTTTATTTAGTCATGGGTGTGTAGTGTCCTTAATTTACAATGAAAATTAAGGGAGCCATTCCTAAGTTAGTAAAAACACTTTTTTTTTTAAATTTCGAATGTGCAACACCTACTATTTTCTTTTAAAACACGCTTAAATAAATTGAAGTCATTTTAAGGTTAGTACATTGTAAATTATTCGCAGTGGTAAAGTGCATGGTAAATTTGTTGAGGACTTCCCCGGGGTCAGAGCCAAAAGGATTTCATAGGTTTAGAGCTGATGAAGTGACCATCACAACTAAAATCATGTGTTGGCCTGTTTAAAGCTAAACAGAAAAGGGTCGGGGAAACAGAAAATTGATAACCCTAAAATAGCCATATGCTCAGTTGCACCAACTTTATTAGGCACATTTAACAATCATTTACTAGAAGAATGGAGCACTACTAGTGCTCTTAGCATTTCTTATGGGATCATAAGAAAGAGACATAAAGCCTAACTGGAGTAGAAGCCGCACGATGACTTGTCAAACATAAACAGTGCAAAAGAAATAGAAACCTCACATTCATCAACATCTTTCACATGCATGCCTTATTACTTTAAGAGTCCCCAAGCCTGAATCTTATGCTGACACCAAGTGCCTGTAGCCTCTGCAATTGATGCTTACCCACAAAATACTAACACTGATGATGAAGGTACTATTCTCACATTTAAATGCATGCATTTAGTCTCTTGTATAGTTTATCATATGACCATCAATTGTAGCTCAATTGGTCGGACATCCACTCTCCTTGTGAGAGGTCACGGGTTCGAGACTCACTGGTTAGGATTTTGTGAGTTTTTGTCTGATTATTAGGAACACATTTGCTCCGCCGTTAATAAGCCTTCGGGTATTGAATGCAGCTGCTTAGATGGACTAGACCGGAGCAAAGCGAAAGCGAGTCTTCATGCAAGGTGAAGGTGATGGACCGGAGCGAAAGCAAGTCTCTATGTGAGATGGAGGCGATGGGGATATTAAGTGGCAACAATATTGTAGCCTTCGGGCTTGGTTTGTTAACCCTATAAGGTCAGTCATGTAGCATTCGGGCATAGATTAATAAATAAATAAAAATGGTCAACGACCCAAATTTAAAAAAAAAATTATCATGTCACACTAGGGTGGGCACGGGACGGGATGGACGAGAACGGAATGGTGGGATGGAATGCCCACCCCTATGTCACACTATTGAATTTCATGGAATTGTTGTTTAGTTACGATTAACATAATTGAGATGCTAAAGGTAACATGGTAGTGTCTCCAAAATGCTAGGTGACTTTGAAAAAGTCGAGGTGGTGCAAATAAATAATTAATAATAAAATGAAAATTGAAATGTTGTGGCTAATATGGCTTTAAGATTAATGTTAGCGCAACAAGTCATAGTCATCACCATCACCCAATAAGCACAATCAAGGAGAATAAAATATTTCTTAGCACAAGTTGTCAAAGGACTTTTACAAGTGGAAGAGAGAATCCATCCTTTGAATTGGTTTTGGTCACAAAGGAAAATCAGAAGTGCTTTATTACACACACACACAAAATTGAGGAAGAAATAAAAGATCTACCTTAAGGTCTCCATTCAATCTCATGAATGATAACCACACAAGCACGTTCACAACAAAAGATGGATAAAAATTAACATGTCATGTAATTGCAGCATGAAGAGTTACTTCCATTTTCTTAGCCATACCTTGTAGACTTGAATCAATATAAGAAACCAAATCCTCAAACTTCCAACCATCAACAGGATCCGATACAAAAGACCACTCCATTCACAACCCTGCTTATTGCTTTCATTCTCATCTTCTTCATCAACCACTTTCATGGTGGCAACATAAGCTTTAAACCCAACATTATTATCAGTGACTTCATATGTCAAACTTTTCTTCAGTGGATCTATTGCGAGTAATTTTTCATAGGCCCATGAGGTCGTTCCTTCAACATCCTCCGTGGATGGGACTAGAGTAACAGAACAGTATCTGATGCAGCCGGGTTGTCCCGGTGGACCTTCTACAGGGGTACATGTATCGATCCCTGGGAGCTATTTGTGTAAGTTGAAGAAGTCTGATAGTAGAGGCCATATTTTGTCAGCTGTGGAGTTTGGTAGCTTGGCTGTTGCCTTGCCTTCCCACTTTGGTTTTGGCTCTTGTTCCATGAGGGAGAAAAGATGCATATGGGTGTGGTTCATATTGGAGACAAGGAGCGAGAGATTTATATTGATGAGAAAGATTCCATAACATCCTGTATTGATCAATTAATTATAATTATTTGATTAATTAATTATCTAAACCAGATTGAATCTTTTTAGACTTTAGTTTTATTTCATTTTATTTATGAATGGACTCTATAGATATAAGAATTAGGCTTTTTTTTTTTTTTTTTTTTTAATTTTATTTATAATTATTATTAATTAAAAAGAAAAAACAAGATGAAAAAATGTGAAATTTTCATAGGGTAAGGGTGAGAATTCAAAAGTAAAAGATTTAACTCTTGTAATGTGATTTCAAAGTTATTTTTTCTTGCTTGATTTTTATTTTAAACTTTTCTTTCCCCTTTTTTGTGTTGCATTTCATCTTTATCTCCCTCACATAAATTTATTTATTATTGTTATTTCTAAAGTATTGGGAATGAACTTTGATGATGATGCACTACTACAAAAGGGGGCATTTCTAGCGAATTTTGGTGGTGGTTTAACTAGTGTTATGGTGGATAAAGGTATCCGCCAGAAAAAAAATTGATATTTTTATCCGCCACGAAAATCTAAAGTGGGAAAATTTTCCGCGCAATTGCATGTTGAATATTGACAGAAATGGTGCTGGCGGTTGTAGACGACACAAAACCCAGATTTGGCGTTTATATTTGCCCCAATTAAGTCCCGACAGATAAGTTAGGTTGTGCGTATACATCTGCCAAGACTTTCGACCTCCCCATTTCTTAGCTTCTTCTCCCCCTATTTCAGTCAAAGCAAAACCCTCCCTTTTTGTGTCTGCGTGAGATGAAGGTTTCTTCTCTTCCATGAAGGTCTCGGATCACATCGTGAAGAAAAAGGTTTCAGGCCACACCCTCTTCAAGGCCTTGGCAAACAACGAGCTCATCGATCCTGTTTCACGCAAGCTTGAATTTGACATTTGCTGGTTTTCCCTTGAAAAGTGAAAGACCTCCCTTATGAATGGATTGAAATTGGTGGAAAACTAAAACCTCGCAAGCCCTAGCTTCTCCACAACACTCCAGGTATGTCATCTCTCTTTCTGTTTTCCGCGTCTTATGTGATCTCTCTCTCAATCTTTTGTTCGAACACTAGTCAACTCATAACTCACCTAACCCTAACTCACAAACTTACACCATTTGCTTGCGAATCAAAATGTTTCAATTTTACATTCACTCACACGGTCTCTTATCACTTTCCATTTAATTTGATTTTTCATTCTAATTTGTTTCGATGTGGAATGCCTAAGCATTGTAGTTAGTGGAAGAAAATCGGATAGATTTATCACATTAGTCTTTGATTTGGATTGAATGTAGAATGCGGCCTGAATGAGATCCAAACCCTGGGGTATTCCTTATATTATTTTTATGCAATTTTTGAGAGTTGAATTTGATTGAATACCACATGTTTTAGTTTTGTAAAGTTTCTTGTTTAAGGATGATAAGAAGCTAGCTATTCAATTAGTTGTCAAAACTACTGTAACGGATTTCTTTCGAGTATTTTTTTGCATGTCGTGCACATTCTTGATTGTTTTATGATCGAAACGATGCCATGATTGCCCAACTTGATTTCTAAGATTAATTGAATTGAAAATTTTATGTAAGAATTGGTTTCGGTTGATTTGTAGGGCATTTGCATGTTCACAAGATTGTGAGTATTATTAAGGAATTTCTTTGAGTTTTTATTGAAAACTATCCAATTTTAAGGAAGTTCGGTGGTGTTTAAGGTGATGTTCATCTCATCTCATATCCGAACTCTCTCTTCCCTTTTTAAGGTTTAATCGATCGTTTTAGTGAGTTGACGCCATTTTCACTGGCTTGATGCCCTAGATTAATTAAAGGGTTTGAATCTGGACTTCTAGAGATTACTACTGGATTCTAATTTGTTTTTGCTATCATGATTTGAATGTTGTTCTAAATTTCTATTTGATTGTGTTAATTCATCACATTTATGATAATAATGTCTTATCCTTGATCTCAGGACTTATACACAAGGTGCAACAAAGTTTATTTATGATAATAATGTTCATGCGCACCCGTTGCTCCTGCGTTTCTGCTGCTGCTGGACAGTGTCTTGGCTGCCTATTCTGTCCAGCGTTTTGGCTGCCTGCTGCGCTGTTGCGTCGTTCTCTACGGTGCTAGACAATGTCTTCTCCTGCTCCTCTTCCTGTCTTGCGTTTCCTTCTTTCACCCCTTTAGATTGGAAGCCCAATTTCCATTGTAAACAAACTCCTCATTGGTCCATATATAATTGGGAACAAAAGTCCTAGTGTATATTTTTCCCCTATATTCTCTCTTCTTGTCCTCTTTATGGTAAAGAGAAAAACCTCCTTATTGGCCACCCCCAATTGGAAAACCAATTCAATTTGGAAACCAAAAAACATGCTCCTTCTTCTTGTTGCTGTATTTGTGGGCAAAAGGAAGCAAACTCCTTGGAACCAAATACAAATTGCAAACAAAGGGGTCCCACCCCTTGAAAGGTGGGTTTGGCTATCTTCATCCATATTACTTCTTTGTTCCACCAAAATTCAAAACTAATTTCCTTTTTTTTTCTTCGGTTCTCTTTATTAATCTTTAGCTTGAGTGTCTCCCGATCCACTTCGTCAATTTGTCTATGAATTTCCAAATTCGCCACGTTAACGCACTTTTGTCATTTTAACTCCAAATCCCACAAAAGTACAAAAATAAAATAATTAAACTAAAATACGCTATTCAAAACATTAACAAAATTAAATTAGGAGGTATATTATGTAATAATTATGTGAACATCAGCTGACTACCAGAAACTCATGCCCTGCCGAGGCCGGTGGACTACTAAAGATTGTGGAAGATTTTGAGATCAATTAAACTTCTGGATACTGTGGACTGTGATGAATACTGACTTCTGAAAGGAAGTAGATTGTGTTGACTACTGACTTTTGGGAGGATGTATACCAAAGATTGTAGATACTGTGGAGAATGAACAGACTGAATACTATGTGTTGAACATATATTACCGGGCTACGGAGCTCAAACGATATATAGTTTTTATTTAGTCATGGGTGTGTAGTGTCCTTAATTTACAATGAAAATTAAGGGAGCCATCCTAAGTTAGTAAAACACTTTTTTTTTAAATTTCGAATGTGCAACACCTACTATTTTCTTTTAAAACACGCTTAAATAAATTGAAGTCATTTTTTAGGTTAGTACATTGTAAATTATTCGCAGTGGTAAAGTGCATGGTAAATTTGTTGAGGACTTCCCCGGGGTCAGAGCCAAAAGGATTTCATAGGTTTAGAGCTGATGAAGTGACCATCACAACTAAAAATCTTGTGTTGGTTGTTTAAAGCTAAACAGAAAAGGGCCGGGGAAACAGAAAATTGATAACCCTAAAATAGCCATATGCTCAGTTGCACCAACTTTATTAGGCACATTTAACAATCATTTTACTAGAAGAATGGAGCACTACTAGTGCTCTTAGCATTTCTGACGGAATCATTAGAAAGAGACATAAAGCCTAACTTGGAGTAGAAGCCACACGATGACTTGTCGAACATAAACAGTGCAAAAAGAAATAAAAACCTCACACTCATCAACATCTTTCACATTCATGCCTTATTACTTTAAGAGTCCCCAAGCCTGAATCTTATGCTGACACCAAGTGCCTGTAGCCTCTACAATTGATGCTTACCCACAAAATTACTAACACTGATGATGAAGGTACTAGTCTCCACATTTAAATGCATGCATATAGTCTCATTATAGTTTATCATATGACCATCAATTGTAGCTCAGTTGGTCGGACATCCACTCTCCCTGTGAGTCACGGGTTCGAGACTCACCGGTTAGGATTTTGTGAGTTTTCGTCCGATTATTAGGAGAACATTTGCTCCGCCGTTAATAACCCTTCGGGTATTGAATGCAGCTGCTTAGATGGACTAGACCGGAGCGAAGAGAAAACGAGTCTTCATGCAAGGTGAAGGTGATGGACCGGAGCGTAAGCAAGTCTCTATGCGAGATGGAGGCGATGGGGATATTAAGTGGGAACAATATTGTAGCCTTCAGGCTTGGTTTGGTTAACCCTATAAGGTCAGTCATGTAGCTTTCGGGCATGGATTATAGATTAATAAATAAATAAATATGGTCAACGACCCAAATTAAAAAAAAAGGTTTATCATGTCACACTAGGGGTGGGCACGGGACGGGATGGGACGAGATAAACTCATCCCTATCCCATCCTGTTCATACGGGATCGGGACGGGATGGGACAGGATGGGATCAACGTGTTTCAAATTGACCATGCAATTTCAATAACTAAAATAGATCTTCAGCAAATTGCATGTTCACACATTACCATGCTGAAAATGAAATAATAAACCAAAATACAATCTACTAAACATAATGTAACCTGTGCCATAATAAGCACATGAAGCTGTCATTGGAATCTCACACAGAGTTTAATTTTCATGCATATCTATCCTTGCAAATGAGATGATACTATGAACCCATTAAATTGTATTATAGGTTGAGTATTTAAAGTTTCAATGAAATCGAATGTACCCTAGTTAAATACAATTAAACAAATTGGTCTCAAATATGAGTTGATAGCCTAACGACATTGAGAATTTTAGATGCTAAAATGTTATATGCATCAGGGAATTTGTATGGGCATCCAAATATTGCAATCCTAAAATAAATAAATAAATAATAAATATTGAAAAATTAGTTCGGGACGGGACAGAATTGGCGGTATTGAAAATCTTCATTCCATTTTAGATCGGGACGGGATTGGGATGAAATTATTTAATCCCATTGAGACCCAAAAATCGGGACGAGAACGGAATGGTGGGATGGAATGCCCACCCCTATGTCACACTATGAATTTCATGGAATTGTTGTTTAGTTAGGATTAACATAATTGAGATGCTAAAGGTAACATGGTAGTGTCTCCAAAATGCTAGGTGACTTTGACAAAGTCGAGGTGGCGCAAATAAATAATTAATAATAAAATGAAAATTGAAATGTTGTGGCTAATATGGCTTTAAGATTAATGTTAGCGCAGCAAGTCATAGTCATCACCATCACCCAATAAGCACAATCAAGGAGAATAAAATATTTCTTAGCACAAGTTGTCAAAGGACTTTTACAAGTGGAAGAGAGAATCCATCCCTTTGAATTGGTTTTGGTCACAAAGGAAAATCAGAAGTGTTTTATTACACACACAAAAATTGAGGTAGAAATAAAAGATCTACCTTAAGATCTCCATTCAACCTCATGAATGATAACCACACAAGCACGTTCACAACAAAAGATGGATAAAAATTAACATGTCATGTAATTGCAGCATGAAGAGTTTCTTCCATTTTCTTAGCCATACCTTGTAGACTTGAATCAATATAAGAAACCAAATCCTCAAACTTCCAACCATCAACAGGATCCGATACAAAAGACCACTCCATTTCACAACCCTGCTTATTGCTTTCATTCTCATCTTCTTTATCAACCACTTTCATGGTGGCAACATAAGCTTTGAACCCAACATTATTATCAGTGACTTCATATGTCAAACTTTTCTTCAGTGGATCTATTGCGAGTAATTTTTCATAGGCCCATGAGGTCGTTCCTTCAACATCCTCCGTGGATGGGACTAGAGTAACAGAACAGTATCTGATGCAGCCGGGTTGTCCCGGTGGACCTTCTACAGGGGTACACGTATCGATCCCTGGGAGCCATTTGTGTAAGTTGAAGAAGTCTGATAGTAGAGGCCATATTTGGTCAGCTGTGGAGTTTGGTAGCTTGGCTGTTGCCTTGCCTTCCCACTTTGGTTTTGGCTCTTGTTCCATGAGGGAGAAAAGATGTATATGGGTGTGGTTCATATTGGAGATAAGGAGCGAGAGATTTATATTGATGAGAAAGATTCCATAACATCCTGTATTGATCAATTAATTTTAATTAATTGATTAATTAATTAACTAAACCAGATTGGATCTATTTAGACTTTAGTTTTATTTCATTTTATTTATGAATGGACTCTATAGATACAAGAATTTGCCTTTATTTATTTATTTATTTATTTATTTATAATTATTATTAATTAAAAAGAAAAAAACAAGATGAAAAAATGTGAAATTTTTCATAGGGTAAGGGTTGAGAATTCAAAAGTAAAAAATTTAACTCTTGTAATGTGATTTCAAAGTTATTTTTTCTTGCTTGATTTTTATTTTAAACTTTTCTTTCCCCTTTTTTGTGTTGCATTTCATCTGTATCTCCCTCACACAAATTTATTTATTATTGTTATTTCTAAAGTATTGGGAATGAACTTTGATGATGATGCACTACTACAAAAGGGGGCATTTCTAGCGAATTTTGGTGGTGGTTTAACTAGTGTTATGGTGGATAAAGGTATCCGCCAGAAAAAAATTGATATTTTTATCCGCCACAAAAATCTAAAGTGGAAAATTTTTCGCGCAATTGCATGTTGAATATTGACAGAAATGGTGCTGGTGGTTGTAGATGACACAAAATCCAGATTTGGCGTTTATATTTGCCCCAATTAAGTCCCCGACAGATAAGTTAGGTTGTGCGTATACATCTGCCAAGACTTTCGACCTCCCCATTTCTCAGCTTCTTCTCCCCCTATTTCAGTCAAAGCAAAACTCTCCCTTTTTGTTGTCTGTGTGAGATGAAGGTTTCTTCTCTTCCGCGAAGGTCTCAGATCACATCGTGAAGAAAAAGGTTTCGGGCCACACCCTCTTCAAGGCCTTGGCGAACAACGGGCTCATCGATCCCGTTTCATGCAAGCTTGAATTTGACATTTGCTGGTTTTCCCTTGAAGAGTGAAAGACCTCCCTTATGAATGGATTGAAATTGGTGGAAAACTAAAACCTCGCATGCCCTAGCTTCTCCACAACACTCCAGGTATGTCATATCTTTTTCTGTTTCCCGCGTGTTCTGTGATCTCTTTCTCAATCTTTTGTTCGAACACTAGTCAACTCATAACTCACCTAAACCCTAACTCACAAACTTACACTATTTGCTTGCGAATCAAAATGTTTCAATTTTACATTCACTCACACGGTCTCTTATCACTTTCCATTTAATTTGATTATTCATTCTAATTTGTTTCGATGTGGAATGCCTAAGCATTGTAGTTAGTCGAAGAAAATCGGAGAGATTTATCACATTAGTCTTTTATTTGGATTGAATGTAGAATGCGGCCTGAACGAGATCCAAACCCTGGGGTATTCCTTATATTATTTTTATGCAATTTTTTAGAGTTGAATTTTATTGAATATCACATGTTTTAGTTTCGTAAAGTTTCTTGTTTAAGGATGATAAGAAGCTAGCTATTCAATTAGTTGTCAAAACTACAGTAACGGATTTCTTTCGAGTATTTTTTTGCATGTCGTGCACATTCTTGACTGTTTTATGATCGAAACGATGCCATGATTGCCCAACTTGATTTCTAAGATTAATTGAATTGAAAATTTTATGTAAAGAATTGGTTTCGGTAGATTTGTAGGGCATTTGCATGTTCACAAGATTGTGAGTATTATTAAGGAATTTCTTTGAGTTTTTATTGAAAACTATCCAATTTTAAGGAAGTTCGGTGGTGTTTAAGGTGATGTTCATCTCATCTCATATCCGAACTCTCTCTTCCCTTTTTAGGGTTTAATCGATTGTTTTAGTGAGTTGATGCCTTTTTCACTGGGTTGATGCCCTAGATTGATTAAAGGGTTAGAATCTGAACTTTTAGAGATTACTAGTGGATTCTAATTTTTTTTTGCTATCATGATTTGAATGTTGTTCTAACTTTCTATTTGATTGTGTTAATTCATCACATTTATGATAATAATTTCTTATCCTTGATCTAAGGACTTATACACATGGTCCAACAAAGTTTATTTGTGGGTCTGAGACTTCCAACTTGCCACGGTTCTCACCTTGCAAGTCCAAAAAGGTGCTTGATTTTTCATCTTGCAGTGCTCGAAATCTATTGAGGTATTTGGATTTTCTTCCTTTGTTCAATAATATTCTTACATCTTCGAATTTGGTTACTAGAGAAACTAGATCATTTAGTCACACATATAAAGTGTTGATAGAACATTTTAATTTGTGTGCTCATGTGATTTTCATAATTTGGTGTGGTTCATGATGATTTCAATGTCAACTAGTTACCAAGTTTTTCTTTTTTATTTTAACTTGTTTATCCTTAGTTGTTAGTAGAAACAATGGTAGATTTAATTTTAAAACAAATGGCTTATAATACAAATTGGAGGAGTTACTAGGTTTATAATACAAGGTGTAGTTTGATACACACTATCACTGATGATGAGTGTTTGTTTAGCATAATGTCAAATTTTGAAGGTTCTTGGTTGATCTCACTCATTCAAAGAGATTGATTGTGTTGTGTTAGAAGATTCATTATGTTTCATTATTGTAATAGGAGAAGAGATTCATTGTGTTGTGTTGTGTCTTTTTTTTTAAAGGCATGTTGTGTTGTGTTGTGTTAGAAGGTTGGAGAAGTGAGGTGGTAAGTTGTTCTTTTAATTCTTAATATTGTTAGAAAATTTATGATTCACCAGTTTGAGAACTTCTAGATTAGTTGTGAATGATTTTGGACATTGTTTGCATCATAGGGGTTTGCATTTAATTTTGTTTTGAAAAAATAGGTAATGGTTTCAAACATTTTAATTGCCATAATGATTTATTTTTATATTGGCCTTTTGGAATTACTTCAGTTGGAAATTAATTGTCACAATTCTTAGTGAGTTACTTTAGTACATGGAAGAGTTTCATGTGTAGAGGACTGATGGGAACCAATGCGAATATCCCAAAATAAAACTTCTTCCACTGCAATTGTCTGATTTCATTGGTCGAAAAGGGGTAATTAAATGTAGATGAACAAGTGAGATGACAAGGAACTAGAGCAATGACTGAGTACATTAAAGCTTATTTTTTTGGACTTATGTATTTCTAAAGTTTGTTTTTCAATGAAACGGGGAATGAGGAATTCAACTGTTTTCTGCATTGTAGGATGGCTAGCAATCTACTTTTCTCAGGTCTTCATCTTCCTCGAAATTTGATGTCGTTCATCGAGGATGGCTCGCTACTATAAAACAGGTGAAATTAATTTGTTGAGGTTTTGGTTATGCTTTCCAGACTTTAATTTCAGTTGCTCATAATATGAATTTGATTTTATAATTCAAAGAGGTTTTCGTTTTGATTGTTTATTGTCATTTATTAGGCTTCAATGAACTAAATGTGACTTGTGCTATTTTTTTTTTTCAATGCAACGAATGATAAATCAATTTTTTTTCTTTTGTTTTCTTGGTGTATAGAATATAGAAGGAGATCATCCTAGACCGGTTGTAACTCAACAGTCTACCCCTTTGGATTGGGATACTCATGGATGTGATGCCTTTAAATCACCCGAAGTACAATAAAATCTCTTCCAACTGTTGTTGAAAACAATAATGTTGATGATAATGTTCCTCCACCACAATTACCACCAACAAGAAAAATTAAAATTTGTTCTTATATGACTTTTTTTTCTATTTGTTCTCACGACTTTTTTTATAGAAATAAACTTAGATTTTATTTATTTATTTCAGGTTAGCTAAGCTTTTGCAACAAAAAAAGAAAGAAAGAACAAAGCGTGATGGGGATTGTTGGTGGTCATCGTTTTGTTAATGATTTAGGTTTTAGAACATATTTTTAGCTTATTGTTTTGTTGTGTAAAACTATTATGGGCTACAAAATGTGTAAGACTTGTTTTGTTGTGTAAGACTTGTTGTTTTGTTAAACGTCTATGTTGGTTTATGTTAGACTTTTTTACGATTGGCATGATTTTATACAGGTTTAAGTGATTTAAAATTGTATAGGCCTACAAAATGAGCCACCAAAAAAATTCAGGTCCAAAATGAAGTTCGTACAGGCTAGAAAAATTAGGCCAAAAAATCTAGGGGCGGGTTGTTCGGTGTGGGAATCCAATATCCACTAGAAAATCATGAGTCCTGGTAGATACAAGTATTGCCCATTCCATGTTCCTGGCGGATATTAATATTGTCCCAGCGGATATAGCTGTCGCCCCTTCCGTATTCCTGGCATTCAAAAGTACCACTAATTAATTTTTACTGTCATTTATATACGCCACAAAGCTTTCCTGGCGGATGTTTAGTCAGCTTCGAAATAATGTCCTGGTGGATTAAGGAATATTCTACCGGGACAATCTCTTTCTCAGCTCCAAAAATATTAGCGAAAATTTTATTCGCTGATGCAAGATTTTTTGGCAGATATAGGTTTTTTGCACCAAGATTAGGTCGTTAGTGTCATATATGATCCGTCCCAATTGACATTTTTTGTAGTAATGATGATGATTTATTATTGTTATTATTTTTTAACATCAATCATCATTTATTCGACTTCCCCACAACTTCAACATAAGAAATACTGCTAAACCTGACTAATAGTTTCACAATCATATGATAGAAGTAAACAATACATTTAAAACATTTAGCCACATCAAATGTGTTTAATCTACACAGTATGAGACGAATTTCACAAGTATATGATGAAACCAAAGATCTACCTTTTATCAATTCAACTTTACACACAACCTCGACAAGAAACGGATTGTAACACAAGTGTTAATCAAAACAAAACAATCTTGTATATTAATTAAAAATTATTTGCATTGAGATGGCCTAGTATAGGATTACAAAACTCAAAGTTGCACAAGGAATTCACTTTCGTCTGAACACAAATGTATTTTGGTACCAATTATAGATAAACAATGGCCAAGAATTAATGAGTGCAAACTATCCTAAACAAAAAAAAAAAAAACACTTATTCACTAGCCTGAAGCTTCTTTCATTTTCTTTGCCATAACCTGTAAACTTGAATCAACAACAGAAACAAAATCCTCCAACTCTTGGCCATCTATTGGATCCTTCATGAATGATTACTCTCTTTAAACATCCATTATCATTTCCATTTAGAATTCATTATGTTGTTCACATGTATTTAGTATTTAAGTATTTCTAAATACATAGGCCAATATTGTATGGAATGAATCCAATCATATTAGGAATTTATTGGCAATAAGAGTTTTTTTTTTTGAAAGACAAGTAGGGTTTTTATAGGATCCCAAAACCCATAAAGATGCCACAAGCTGGGTTTTAACCCATGACCTAGTGGTACCATCCGCCAAGCTCTAACCGTTGAGTTGTCATGCCATTGGCGCAATAAGAGTTGTATGATTCCTATAATTGTTTATGTTGTTGTGATGGGATGTAGGATTTATCGTTTAATTGGAAAATTGTATTTTCTCTTCATCGTCTCTATAAGTACATTGACCTATTGATGTGTATGTATGTTAATACATTATTATAATAGAAGAGTGCAAGAGAGAAAAACAAGTGTCCTTATTCTTCATGTTTGTGTGCTCTTTAGAATTAGATGCTTGACTCTTAGTCATTTTAAGATCTTCTAAATAATGTTTTCATGTGCTATCAGAGCGATTGTTAAAATATTGCTATGATGTCCATTTATAATTGATCAAGCTTGATTTAATTGATTATCAAAATCATTGTTGAATTATGATGTAATTTGTGTGCTAAATTTGAAACCATGACAAAATATCATGTGTGCAATTTTCGAACCCACTGAAAGATTTATTTTTAATGCCTTGTTGCATACCATGATTGTATGCAATTATTGTTTAGAATTATATTAAATTGTTTTTAGACTAGTTTGATATCCTACGACATCAATTTTTAAGAACCATATAATTCTTTAGGTATTATTGTTGATTAAAAAATTGTTACTCGTGTTCAACAAAAACCTGATTTCCTAGTATTTTCGCAATCTTATTCATGGTTTGTGCTTCTCGTTCTTTTCGACCTCATAGTATGAACATGATATTTATTCACCATGTTGGCCTAAATTGTCATTTATAGTGCACTTGGATTTTAGAATTTTTGACCTTTAATGTTGACAAATTATTAAAATATCAATTTTAAGAATCTAAACTGTATTAGGATTTTTCTGAATTTAGGATTATGATGATCCTGATTTAGTAATTGAGTTATACTAATTTTAATTTGTTTTTTTACTAGTGTATTATCTGTGTCATTGGCATGATAGTAAATGAGTCGTGAACTCGTGATGTTAGGTCAATCTCGAATAATATTTTAAATAATTGAATTACAAAAACTAACCATAGTTGTGACTTTTTTTTCCAAACTCACTACTAGAAAAATCCCCTTTTGCGACAACTCGTAGCGCGACGAGGGAAGTTTTGTCGCTCAAACTTATCATGGCGCGACGACATATTTAATATTGTCACGCAAGTACAAAAAATAGCTAACTACTTAACGCGACGAGCGGTTTCGTCGCGTCATAACCTCTGTCGCGACGCAAGTAAAGCCTTCGTCGCATACCTAATATGCGACAACGTGTCGTCGCTTAAAACCAAATATTTCGTCACCCTAAAATACCTAGGGCTACGTGTCGACCACTTTAAACAACCAACTTTAATATCCTATGGCGACACACTATTTCGTCGCCTAAATATAGCTTACGCGACGCACCTAAAGCCATCGTCGCCTAAATGTTGCCACTTTGAACAACACCCTAGGGCGACAAACTTTGTCATCACCTAATGATAGCTTACGCAACGAAGCGTTCCGCTTCGTCGCCTAACGTATTCACAACAAAAATACGTAATATCTTACGCGACGCACTAAAAGCCTTCGTCGCCTAAACTTTGCCACTTTTAACGATACCCTAGGGCGACAAACGTGGTCATCGCCTAAAGTATTCATACCAAAAATATTGAAGATATCTTACGCGACGCACCAAAATCCTTCGTCGCCTACACTTTGCCACTTTGAACAACACCCTAGGGCGACA
Source organism: Berberis thunbergii (assembly GCA_003290165.1). Taxonomy (NCBI): domain Eukaryota; kingdom Viridiplantae; phylum Streptophyta; class Magnoliopsida; order Ranunculales; family Berberidaceae; genus Berberis; species Berberis thunbergii. The sequence continues at coordinate 90,853 of QNQO01010321.1, read as the reverse complement.
AACTCGGTCATCGCCTAAAGTATTCACAACAAAAATATTGAAGATATCTTACGCGACGAATTGGAAAGCGGTGTCGCCTAAATATACCTTACGTGACGCACCAAAAGGCTTCGTCACCTAAACATTGCCACTTTGAACAACACCCTAGGGCGACAAACTCGGTCATCGCCTAAAGCATTCACAACAAAAATATTGAAGATATCTTACGCGACGAATTGGAAAGCGGCGTCGCCTAAATATACCTTACGTGACGCACCAAAAGCCTTCGTCACCTAAACGTTGCCACTTTGAACAACACCCTAGGGCGACAAACTCGGTCATCGCCTAAAGCATTCACAACAAAAATATTGAAGATATCTTACGCGACGAATGGGAAAGCGGCGTCGCCTAAATATACCTTACGCGACGCACCAAAAGCCTTCGTCACCTAAACGTTGCCACTTTGAACAACACCCTAGAGCGACAAACTCGGTCATCGCCTAAAGTATTCACAACAAAAATATTGAAGATATCTTACGCGACGAATTGGAAAGCGGCGTCGCCTAAAATATACCTTACGTGACGCACCAAAAGCCTTCGTCACCTAAACGTTGCCACTTTGAACAACACCCTAGGGCGACAAACTCGGTCATCGCCTAAAGCATTCACAACAAAATATTGAAGATATCTTACGCGACGAATGGAAAAGCGGCGTCGCCTAAATATACCTTACGCGACGCACCAAAAGCCTTCGTCACCTAAACGTTGCCACTTTGAACAACATCCTAGGGCGACAAACTCGGTCATCGCCTAAAGTATTCACAACAAAAATATTGAAGATATCTTACGCGACGAATTGGAAAGCGGCGTCGCCTAAATATACCTTACGCGACGCACCAAAAGCCTTCGTCACCTAAACGTTGCCACTTTGAACAACACCCTAGGGCGACAAACTCGGTCATCGCCTAAAGCATTCACAACAAAAATATGGAAGATATCTTACGCGACGAATGGGAAAGCGGCGTCGCCTAAATATACCTTACGTGACGCACCAAAAGCCTTCATCACCTAAACGTTGCCACTTTGAACAACACCCTAGGGCGACAAACTCGGTCATCGCCTAAAGCATTCACAACAAAAATATTGAAGATATCTTACGCGACGAATGGGAAAGTGGCGTCGCCTAAATATACCTTACGTGACGCACCAAAAGCCTTCGTCGCCTAAACGTGAACAACACCCTAAGGCGACAAACTCGGTCATCGCCTAAAGTATTCACAACAAAAATATTGAAGATATCTGACGCGACGAATGGAAAAGCGGCGTCGCCTAAATATAGCTTACGCGACGCACCAAAATCCTTCGTCGCCTAAACTTTGCCACTTTGAACATAGCTTACGCGACGCACCAAAAGCCTTCGTCGCCTAAACTTTGCCACTTTGAACAGCGCCCTAGAGCGACAAACTTTGTCATCGCCTAAAGATATCGTACGCGACGAAGTGGAACGCTTCGTCGCATAAAGGCTTCCCAACAAAGCTTCGTCGCTTAAAGCGAGTTGGTTCGTCACACAAGCTCAGGTCTGCGTTTTTCACTATTTTCTCCTCTCATTTTATTATTTTTCTCTGCTAGATTGATTTCTGTCAGTATATACTCCAAGCTTCCAGCACTTAATTAGGCTTCATCTTCTCTTTGTGTCGCCCGCGCCGGCCACACCTCCAATCTTCTCTCTCTTTCACTTGGAAAACGGTGAGGAAATTGCTAATTTTTTTATTTTTTTGAAATTTCATGAAATTAGGTTGCTATCATGTGAATTTTTTGGAGTGTATCACATTGTTTTTCGAGTGCATATTAGATATTCATTAATTAATAATATCTACATCGTCCACTTGAAGAATTGTAATTGAGATGCTACTGAAATTTTTCCACATTGAACATAATCGCATTAGTGTCGTTAACTCTCTTTAATTCTCATGTTTTGTTTATAAACTGAAAACAGGCATAATGGAAAGACAGTGGATACAAAATCAGGACAAATGCTGTGATGAATATTTAAATGGGATCGAGAGCTTCATTGAGTTTGCAAGGGCACATGTCACTGGTACGACAAATCATATCAAGTGTCCGTGTCAATGTTGTAACAATTGTTTGTGGCAGACATTCAATATGGTTCGATATCATTTGGCGAGGTATGGGATGATTCTGAATTATACGAGGTGGATTTATCATGGGGAGCAACGAGAATTTGGTTCTACTTCATCGAATTCCCAGCCACTTGTGCCGCACATTGATGAAATGTCCATGAATGATAATGACCAAGTTATGGGTATAATAAATGACGCTTATCCATATGCATCGATGAACGAAAATGGCATTGATGATATAGTAGGAGATACCGTACCTCCCAACATGCTGCAAAGTGAAGAGTTAGAAAACTATGAAAGATTGTTGAAACAAGCCCAGCAAGCATTATACCCCGGTTGCACAGAGTTCTCCCTGCTTACTGCCATTGTGGAGTTGATGCATTGCAAAGTGAAACATCATATGTCGAATAAGTGTTTTTCTCATTTAATGGGAATTATGAAGCGGATGCTTCCGAAGGAAAACATTTTGCCTGAGGATTATCGTAACGCGCAGAAATTGTTGAATGGTCTTGGTTTGGGGTATCAAAAGATTCATGCTTGCAAATACAACTGTGCATTATTTTATAAGGAAATTGAAGGGATGGATGCATGCCCTGTGTGCAATGAGCCAAGATATAAGCCTAATTCTGGTAATAAAACGAAGAAAATTTCACAAAAGATTTTGCGTTATCTTCCACTGAAGCCCAGATTGCAGCGACTGTACATGTCGACGCACACTGCGAGTCATATGAGATGGCACAATGAAGGAAGGGTTGATGATGATTTTTTGAGACATCCTGCTGATGGAGAGGCTTGGAAAGCATTCGATACTATGTATCCCGATTTTGCAGAAGGCCCGCGCAATGTCAGATTGGGGCTTACAACTGATGGATTTAATCCGTTCGGGAATATGAGCTCTACTCACAACACCTGGCCCGTCGTTGTTGTTCCTTATAACTTTCCCCCTTGGATGAGTATGAAAAAAGAATTTACAATGATGACTTTATTAATTCCCGGTCATCCCGGAAAGGACATTGATGTTTATTTGCGGCCGTTGGTTGATGAGTTAAAAGACTTATGGGAAAATGGTGTACATACATTTGATAAGTCTACCAACACAATGTTTATGTTGAGAGCAGCAGTGATGTGGACTATACATGATTTTCCCGCTTATGGAAATATTTCAGGTTGGAGTACTCAGGGTTATAAGGCATGTCCGATATGCAACGATGATGTAACGTCTGATTGGCACGCGGGAAAGGTTTGTTATATGGGTCACCGTAGATGGTTGCCCCAGGATCACAAGTGGCGAACAAATAAGGTGGACTTTGATGGAAAAATGGAGAACGACACTAGACCTAGAGAATGGTCGGGGGATGACATTTTGGCTAAGTTGAATAGCTTGGAATTTGGTCAGATTGGCAAACATCCCGATAATCGTGATACTAATTTGCACAGGTCAGCTACACATTTGAACTGGACGAAGAAGAGTATATTCTTCGAGCTTCCGTACTGGTCAAAATTAAAGATCAGGCACAACCTAGATGTGATGCATATTGAAAAGAATGTGTGTGATAGTGTGGTTGGGACAATTCTTGGCATCGAAGGAAAATCGAAGGACACTGTGAAAGCGAGGGAAGATTGTATGAACATGGGTATAAAGAAACGGTTATGGCTTAAGAAAGTCGGTGACAAATGGGTAAAGGGACATCCCTATTTTGCAGTTAAACCGCCAGTAAAGATAAAAAATTTTAAGTTTTTTCTTCTGTGAAGTTTCCAGATGGGTACGCATCTAATATTGCCCGTTGTATGAAAATGAGTGATGGGAAATGTCGGGATTGAAGAGCCATGACTGTCATGTACTACTGCAACGCCTTCTTCCGGCCGCTATTCGAGGATTTTTGCCATCGGGTGTTGTTGGCCCTATTACAGAATTGTCAAGATTCTTCCAGCAGCTATGTGCAAAGTCTCTGCGCAAATCAGATATAGAAATGTTGCAAACCGATATTATTAACATCTTATGCAAATTTGAACAGATATTTCCTCCGGCATTTTTTACTTGCATGATTCACTTGATGATACATTTACCGGGTGAGGCAAAGCTTGGTGGGCCGGTCAATTATCGGTGGATGTACCCAATAGAAAGGTAACTCATATTCTTGTTTTCTAACTATTCTTCATTTATTGTAACGAATCTGACATCTTTTATATTTGTAGAATACTAGGCACATACAAAAGGTACGTACGAAACAGGGCAAGACCCGAAGGATCTATAGTGGAGGCATATATTGCAAATGAATCACTTACTTATTGTGCAATGTATCTCCATAATGTTGAGACGTCCTTCAACCGAACTCAACGAAATAATGACGGTGGTACTAGAAGTGAGAAACTTTCTGTTTTTGCGCAACTCGCACGACCGTTTGGCGAACCACCAACAAATGATCAGTTTAGCGATAACGACATGGAAGTTGCGCATTGGTTCATACTCAACAATTGTGACGAGGTCTTGCCATTTTTGGAGGAGCATGAAGAACTACTTAGGCGTAAGTATCCTGCACATTTACGGGCCGAGAAACACCGTCAATTATTTCCTGAATGGTTTCGCAAACACGTAAGTTGATAACTATAAGAAAATATGATAATATTGCAAATTTTTTTTTTAATAATTGATATTCAACATATTCTGAATATATATAATTTTTTTGAATAGATGTTACAATTGAAGGAAGTAAATTCGGCTCTTTACGATGATGAATTATCAAAACTGGCGAGAGGTCCTATTCGATCTGAAACATTTTCGGGTTGTTATGTGAATGGTGTTAAGTTCCTGGTTATCGAGCGAGACAACAATTTGAGCACTCAAAATAGCGGCGTATCAGTACCTGGGGACGGCGACACCGCCGATGTTGATTTCTATGGTAAACTGACATCTGTAATTCAATTACTGTACAAAGACCGTTGCCAGGTGATTTTATTCAAGTGTCGTTGGTTTGATACAAATCCACATAAAGCCGGGAGTATTAAACGTGAATATGGTCTAGTAAGTGTGAACACAAACACACTTTGGTACGAGCATGATCCTTTTATTTTGGCAACTATGGCAAAACAAATTTTTTATCTAGATGATCTTAAAGCCGGTGGTGGATGGAAAGTAGTCCAGACGATCCAACACAGAAATATATGGGACATTCCTGAAAAGGCTTCTGATGACCACAGTGATGACGACACCGTTGATCAAGAGAATTCATCTTCAAGCATTCCCATTATCCAACAACCATTTGAGTTATTTGTCGAACTTCCTCCGATTGATGGCGAATATGATGTTGAGGTGTCACCTGCAAAAGATGGAGTTTTTGAAGAATTTGAGGCAACCATGTCAGATGAACTTGAAGAAGAAGTCGAAAGTGATTACTCTACTGAACTTGAGGCAACCATGTCAGATGAACTTGAAGCAGAAGTCTCTAGTGTGCGGACTGTCCTCGACTACCATTTCCAGGACTGTCAGCCTCAGCCGAACATCCTCTCTGATTTTTAAACATAGCAGCATCACTGCTGTCTCCCTGTTATAAAAAAAACTTGAATTTAGGCTCTGATTGTTGTGGTTGATGAAATTGGATTTGGGGATACAAAATTTCTTATTGTCCTATTTCTTCGGCCTTTATAACGCTTGTTTAAATTGGTTTAAGGTGTTTTTCTTAGGAGAATACTTGGTTGAGATTTTTTTTATGAACTGGAAAAAAATTAATAAGTGCATTCAGTTTCTTATGAAATATTGAAGTTTTCGCTTATCTTACATAAATGTATTGAAGTCTTGTTCATGCTATTTCATGTTTTTAGTCCAGCCTTCTTGTTAAGGCCAGCCTTGATATTTGGTTTGATGAGCCTGTAGCATCATTAAATTTAGAAGAAGCAATGTAATTAGCCATTACAATAAAGATGCAGGTTTTTATTATTGTCGATTACTCGTGGATCTTTTGCTCAAGGGCCAAAGATTGTGATTCCCAGGCAACATTAGCCGTTGACATTAGGATTCCATGCAACCAACACACCCTAATTAGTGAGTTCATTTTTCTTGAGTAATTTTGTCTTGATATGCAAAAATCAACTACAGATTGCTGGAAGGATTGAATAGCAGATTCGTTCTGATAGCATGTCCATGCAATTTGCCATTAGAAATAGCTGAGAATTCTGTTTCTTCAGTAGCTTTTCATCTGATGTGAAAAGAGCTCACTGTACTTGGTTTTAGCTGTTAGTAATAGTCCTCTTAAAGGAAAATAGAGGCCTTTTAAACATAGAGCCTAAATTCATATTTCAGCCTAAAGTTTTTTTGTTCTTCTTCCCTATTTATCCTGTTTTCTTCCCGAATCTTATGAAATTCAAGTTTTTTCCTTCATTATACATTGTATAGTTAATGTATTGTCTTATACGATCTTCCACTAATTGCATCTATTTATTTTGTTTTCATGTTACTTTGTAATTGTTGTGTTGTGTTTTTATTATTTTGGTTCAGATGGCTTCTTTGATAACAAGAAAACGTAGATCAGTAATTGTTGCTGATAGTAGTTCGGTCGCCGCTCCTCCGCCCAATGTAGCTCATTCCACCATTAATGCTTCCGCTACAAGGGTTGCTTCTATCAATACTCCACCAGCACATGGATCAAATGTTCCGATAGTTGATCAATCTTCATCGTCTGGATTAGTTCTTCAAGTTCTCACTCGACGAAGCGTCAGAAGAACAAACCATCGATCAACGTCTCTTGAGATTGCACTCGAGATTGTAACCATGCCCGGGGATGTAAACCCCTCCCCCCAAGGAGATGGAGAGCTCCCTAGAGGTAATAACCTTAAGTTTTCCTCATCATATTCGGCAAATTGAATTTTTTTTTTTTTTACAACAGCAAAGAAAACGAGGGGGGCCTGTAGACAACTGAAATCCCAAAGGATCACACGAACCACTAACACGCGCATTCCCGTAGTGTGGGATCCTAGTCATCGTCGCTCGCAATCGGCGAAGATTAATAGCTTGTTGGTGCATGACATCGGTGCAATCATTCGCAACCATTGCCCGATGACATCCTCATCTTGGAGTGAGGTCAAGCCCGAGACGCAAGCTGAGGTGTTGGACGCGCTCACAGTAAGTTTTAGCCATTCATTTCAACCTTTAATAATTAAAATCTTTATAATGCAGAAAGTTTTGAAGGTTTTGCATGTTTATGCTTGTATTTTTACATGATTTGGTATAACTTATCTTTTTGGGCCTTAATATTCTCTAATAAATATTATTTAAATTTCAGGTTAACTTTGAGTTTGACATGAATGATCAAAACATTCATGAATATATTATCGGTGCGTGCGTGGATCGATATAGGAATTGGAAGCATGATTTCCATCGATACTTCCAAACATTTTCTGATGTGGATAGTGCTAAGGCACAACCCCCAATTGAATTGGAGCATAGGCCTGATGAGTGGGTGTGGTTGTGCGATCATTTTCAAACTCCCACATTTCTGGTAAGCATTAACGTTTTATTTAATTAGTCAAAACATATTTATTTTTATATATTTAATAATGCATATGTTTAATATATATTTTGAATAATTATACAGAAAAGATCTAAGGCGAACAAGGCGAACCGACGTCAAAAAAAAAATTTACATCACTCTGGTTCATTGCCCTTCTCTTACAGGGTGGAGGAACGACGTCTAGTAAGTGAACTCATGTTTCATTTCATTATTTTACTTTTAGTCAATACATTCAATTAAATGTTTATATTAATTGGTTTATTATTTTAACAATGTTTTGTAGGAAGGTTCAAAATTCCCAGAAATCGACATGTTCAAGGATGTTTATGCACTATCTGGCAATGAGGTGGCCGTGAAGTTGCATGTATGTTTTATTCTTTGCATTTTTTGCATGTTGTCACTTCTGTTGTTTGAAAAGTTATTAATTTTTAATAAATTTTTTAATCAAGGAAACGATGGTGGAGAGGCGGGATGCCTACATGGAGCAAGTGGCCTCGCAGCATCCTCCGGGAACTCCGTTTGAACAACTCACAATGGACAATCCTGATGTAGGATTACATATTTTGACGGAGACATTGGAATCGCTAGGTCCAAGACCCGGAAAGATTGTTCGGGGGATGGGAAAAGCCAAAGTTCGTGAGGTCAACACCTCATCTTCAGCTTCGCAACGCTCAGTCGGAATCGTTTCATCTACAGAATGAGTTAAATGTTGCCAAAGCGCGTGAGGCGGAGAGGGAGGCGGAAAGGGAGGTGGAGAGGGAGGCTCGAGAGGCCCGGGAGGGGGAACGACAAGCACAAGAGGAAACTAGGTGGAATATTTTATTAGGGGCTCTCCAGCAGTCAGGGATTAATTTGTCGAGCCTCCCGCTACTGTCGACAAACCATCATCAGCCACCACATCCCTAAAAAATGTATTGATGTGTTTTTTTAATTTGTAACTATACAGTACGGTTTAAATTTTTTAATTTGTAATGGGTACATTATTAATTTGTAAAGTTAATAGTATTTAAATAAATTAGCCAAACCTTTCTATGCGTGAGACGATTCAATTAATAAATATTTCAAATTTAATTAAAATAAATATTTGAATTAAAATATTTCAAAATTATTAAACAGAACTTTAAGCGACAAAAATTTTCGTCGCATAAGAATTGATCAAGCGTGTTTGGATCGACGTAACTTGTGTGACAACATTAGAGTGATGAATATTGTTGTCGCGTAAAGAATATCTTGTGCGATGAAAGGTTCATCACCATTGAGTTAAGCCGACAAAGTCTAACGCGACGAAAGGGATCGTTACGATTGAGTTATGCCGACAACGTTTAATGCGACGAAAGGGATCGTCGCGTAAGTATATTTTGCACAAAGAACAATTCTATTTCTTGCGACGAAATTAGCGTCGCGCAAAACAGTATTACGCGACGCACCCTTATGCAACGATCTTTGGCGTCGTCGCGCAAAAGGATTTCATAGTGACGAAGAGTTATTTTCGTCGCGCAAAGATTTGCGAGAGTGTCGTCGCGCAAAAATGATTTTGTAGCGACGAAGATTTAGTTGCGTCGCGCAAAGACTTGCGAGACAAAGCTGTAGTGTTGTCGCGCAAAAGAATTTCATAGTGACGAAGAGTTATTTTCGTCGCACAAAGATTTGCGAGAGTGTCGTCGCGCAAAAATGATTTTGTGGCGACGAAGATTTAGTTGCGTCGCGCAAAGACTTGCGAGACAAAGCTGTAGTGTTGTCGCGCAAAAAGGCATTTGTAGCGACGAAAAGTATTGTCGTCGCGCAAAGACTTGCGAGACGGAGCTGTGGTTTCGTCGCGCTAAAAGACACCTTTAGCGACGAAGATTATTTTTCGTCGCGCAAAGGCTTGCGAGACAGAGCTGTGGTGACAACCTTTGCGCGACGAATATGTTGTCGCCCAATATTTATGGCGACGAAATGTTGTCTATAGCGACAATTTTGACTACGTCCCTAAAGGCCTTTTTTTTTTGTAGTGACTTTGATTTTTCAAAATATATAGTTTAGGGTATTTGCTTGAATGTGCCTTAAGATGTCCTTCTCTTTATTTGATGAACATTGAAAATATTTACGCCATAAAATGCATTAGAAAATTTTATTTTATTTTTGAAAAATGCATATGGCATGAAATGATTATTTTAACTTTTAGGTCTTTGTGTTGATCATCGATTTCATTGAAAATATTTTTAAAAATGCATTTCAACGATATCAACTTTTCTAAAATACGACCATTGAGTTTTTTTTAATACTTTCTCACACCACCTATATAAACAAAAACCACTCATTTTTTCCTCACCATTCAAATTGACAATGGTTCCCCCCTCCCCCATTCGAAATCTCTTCCTTCAAATCTTTTCAAAATCTCTCTCCCACACTCAAATCGCTTGCAAATTTCTTCCCTCTCCCTTGAAAACTCTCAAAATCCCTTCAAAGTTGAAACCGTTAAACCCAAACTCAATAAATATGCATAACTTAACATAACAGAGAAACTCAAACTCAAAACGAAAAAATGCAAAACAGGATAACTTTCGACTAATTTAAACCCTCAATTGAGGATGATTCTCAAGCTCATCAAAAGACAAAAATTGTATTACTATGAGTTTTATAATAAACACAACTTGAATCACTTGAAAATGTTTTGAAATGAGCAAGTTATGATTATTTTACTAAAGTCGCGCAAATCTGTCCGAAAAATGAAAATGGGATAGTGTTCCCAACTTTCGGCCAACTTATGTACTCGATTGAGACCGATTCTCAAGTTGATCAAAACACAAAAGTTTTAGTACTCTCAATTATCTAATAAAAACTACTTGAATTACTTGAAAATGTTTTGAAATGAGAAAGTTATGGTCGTTTTACTAAAGTCGCACAGAACAGAAAAAAAAAAAATTCTATTATCAAGTTGATGAGGTGCTTTCTTTTCTTATGCTGCCGAAACTGAATCTGACCATCAAGCAAACTATTCAGACTAAAAAACATTCTATTCACGAGCATGGAGAGTTTTTTTTTTTCATTCTCATTGTCCGTAACATGTAAACCTGAATTAATACTCAAAATATAATCCTTCTACTTACCATCATCTGGATATGACAATGAGCAACTAGTCTAATTCACACCCTTCAAGCTCAAACATTTCCACGTTTTGCCATGTAGGCTTGAATCCATGTATTACGAAGAATCGCATATGAATGCACTTGTAAATTTTAGAAGCCCAACTAGCTCTTTCTTCTGTTTCGCTGTTTTTTGGTTTGCGGGTGATAATTAGTTCGCTCATGAACTCTAACTAATACTAATGATCACATGATTCTGTCACGGTATATAATTAGAAAATTTTGAAATTTCAAGCCCAATCTACTTTCTAATAGGCAACTTATATGAGATTTATTCTGATAATGACATCTCTGTATACAGGAGCATTCTCACAAAACTTTGAATAAATTTGTAAACTAAAATGGATCAAACAGAGCACAAGTCAAATTTCAATAGTCCATTAGCTAGTCCACATGAAGAGCTTCTTCCATTCTCTTTGCCATAGCATGTAAACATGAATCAAGACGAGAAAGGAATTCCTCCAACGCCAAACCAGCCACTGGATCACTCATAAACGACCACTTTATTTCACATCCCTTGTGAGACTCATCCTCAATCTCAAACAATTCCATATTTGCAACATAAGATTTGAATCCAAAATTATTATCAGTGATCTCATAAGTAAAACATCTCTTAACAGGATCTAATGCCAGTAATTTCTCATAGGCCCAGGTGACTGTACCACCAGCACCATGTGTAGAAGGGATTTCAGTACCAGAACAATATCTGATGCAGCCGGGTTGTCCAGGTGAGCCTTCGGCGAGGACACATGTGTCGATAATTGGGAGCCACTTGTGTAAGTTGAGGTAGTCTGATAATAGGGGCCATATTTGGTCTGCTGTTGAATCTGGTAGCTTGGCAGTGACCTTTCCATGCCACTTTGGTACTTCTTGTGCCATGAGCGAATGCTAGCTGTGACTCAGGTTATTAGAGAGGTTATACATACTTATACACAGGCATAGCCCTTGATCACCTTGAATTTTGATTAATTAACTAGACCGGCCCTTTTTGTCTTATTGGTCCTTGTTTTTATAAATCCATTATATTTATCTCAGTGGCATTTATAGACACAAGAATCTATACTTCCGGTTGAAAAAATAAAAAGCCATATGGTCAAATTTTGGGGAAATTCTTACTTGAAAGAAATGCATTCCTGAGATTTTTGAAGTTTTAAGTGGAGTTTTTTACTTCTACAAATTTTTCTAATGAAAATGTATTTTTATCTAACTTTACAAAAAATATTTGCTCGTGAAATTCATTCCAATGGAAGAATCAATTGAACAACTTAAATAAATGAAGGGAAATTCTAAATGTCGAGGGAAAGAGCGAGGAAACCAGCGAGGTAAACGAGGTGGCGGGGGGTGAACCGTTCACCCCCTCGAGATGTTTTCTGTGCGCGCATCTCGAGGGGGGTGAACGGTTCACCCCCCGCCACCTCGTTTACCTCGCTGTTTTCCTCGCCCTTTCCCTCGACACATAGAATAACTCATAAATGAACTACTTTCATAAACTTGAATGCATTCCTTAAACGCCTAAGAGTGTTTGATATCAACATTCCATAAAGAAAAACTTAAAGATCGACTGCAACACAAAAAATGGTTTTTTTAGGATCCCGAAACCTTTTTATTAAATATATGAAACTTTGGGTTATATATTTGAAATTAATTTATCATTCAGTTTCCTCCAAATTTTAAGTTGTAAAAATAGTATCATGAATATGTGTTATTTATTTTTCAATAAATATTCACACATTGAAAAAAAAAAAAAAACGATATGGATTGGCCAGGCATGAATCTACGTAGGGGCTAGTGGTGGTGGGATTGCATCAGCTTCATTATCTTTCCGAAGATCATCTAACTCCTCATCTAGGACATTACCAATGTCCACTTCTAACTCTTTTCAAAGCTCCCCTGTAAGATTTGGAAGATTTGTCAAGTGGTATCCTCTTTGGTGTGGGTGTCTCTGTTTCCTTACACACTGTATGACTTGGTGTTTTCTTTCTTTTAGCCTTGTCTTCCTTCTAACTTTCCTAAAATTCATGTTGCCTCCAACATGTCCACCACCAGTACATTCTTGACTCATTGGTTGAGATTCAAACAAGTAAGAATGATGTTCTGCTTGAGGAGATGTTGGCACCACCGCATCTTCTTCACCCATTGGTTGATCTTGAGGGTTTTCTGCATCAGAAGGTGCTGGAACTATTGCAGCTTCAACCATCAATGATTGTGGAATCACAAACTCAACATCCACAAATAAATGCATTGAATCATCTTCATCAACCCATCCATAGGTCCACATCTCACGGACTTGTTCACCACAGTTAATGTTCATCCAAATACATCTTCAAAATACAAGTGATACTCTCCTATAGAGTAAACCAAAACCAAATGGATAAAAATACAACTAGCAATGAGGTCATTCAAACCATGTAAATAGACTTTGTCACCATCCATTTCTGGGGGATAAATCTCCTTCCCATTCTAATACAGAAGGCATCCAGTAGCTTATCCTTTCAGGTGTTGGTCTCCATTCTCCAACATAATGAATAGTCAAATGGTGAATTGGAAGTTCCTTGGGCCAATTTAAGCTGCCGAGACACAATAAACAACATACACAATAAGACAATGAGCAACATGATGAACAAGCTAATGAACAACATGATTAACAAGATAATGAGCATTAAATTATCACCAAAACAAAAATTGTAGTTTCACCAAATTTAACTTAATGAAAACAATAATTTTAGTTTCACCAAATTTAACTTAACCAACCTTGAGACCATTTTCAGTCCATACATGGATGATTTTAATAAGGTGGGAACAAATAAGTAACAGAGATTGTAGTTTCACATGAACTTGTTGAAGATCATAGAGAAGAAGACAATGAGAAAGATTAGCAACTTACAAATGTTCACGGTTGTGGTGTACACTTTGTCCATTGCAAACCCTCTGAGTAATGAGTAGCTAAGCTGAGGCTAGGGCTTCTCCTTAAACCTAAATGCGGCAAGATCACGAAAATAGAGATAGTGGATGGACTGTGGACTCGACCACTGAAACCCCCTCGTCTACGCCTCTCTCCCTCGAATCATACAAACGAACCCCCTTCTCTCTCCGATTGTGCCCTTCGAACCTCTTCAAATCCACCACTTAAACACCAACCTCGACTGCTCCTCTCTCCTTCTCCTTTTCCCACTCGATATGGGTTTGTGAACCCTAACTATTGACATGAGAAGAATAAATAAATAATAGAGAGGCTAAATGTCGAGGAAATAGGGGAACCGTTCCCTTCATTCGAAATGCTTGCGTTGAATTTTTTGCATGCATATCGAGGAGAGGGAATGGTTCCCCTCCCTCCACCTCACTCCCCTTGCTGGTTTCCTCGCTTATTTCCTCGACATTTAGAATACCCCATAAATAAATGACAATTGTTTGCAAATGTGTTACGTGTGCTGCACATGCATAGTTATTGCAAAAAATGGTCCAAGGGCAAAATGGAAAAAAATAAATTACTCTGGTGAAGATTCAATCGATATAGGGGTGACTTTAATTTTGGATCTTTGGAAGGGTTTTACTAATTAGAAGATTATGGTTGGGGGTATGTCTAATTTCCCTTTTATATTTCAAGAAGTATGATTACTTTTTTGGCTATGATCATCAATGTCCCACTCATGGATTAGTCTTTTGTTAGCCCCCATACATCTGTGTGAACTAACTCAAGTTTTTCTTTCTCTATAGTTCTTCAACACTTCTTGAAACTAACCCTTTTTTTGCTTCCCAAAGATGCAGTTCTCATACAAATCAATATCAATTGACTTTAGTCTGAGTAGTTTCTCATTTGATTGCATGACCTTTAGTCCTTTTCACTCATGTGGCCAAATCTTTGGTGCCACAAATCAGAATCCTATTTTGTTTCAGCAATAACTATTGACCCACTTACATGTGAAGTCGTGTTGAGAGCACCATTTTTCTTACCACGTGCAATAGTCATTGCACTTTTAGAAACCTTCTAGTTATCATCATTGAAGATTATCACATAACCTTCTTTCCCCAACTACCCCATTGAAATCAGATGTCTCCTCAAGTCAAGAACGAGTCTCACATCCTTTAACTTCCACAAAGACTCGTTCAACTTGATTTATGCCACACCATTGATAACTATGTTGCATGGCTGATGATGAACAAGGTACACCTTACCTAAGTAACCAGGTTCAGAGTTCTCTATGAACATTTTGCTTGGGGTAGCATAAAATGATGCACCTAGCTAAGACTATCACCCAACACTCAAGTTTGATTTCCATAGAACATGATGATACTTCAAAATAGACTGATCTTCACGACCATACACGTGGCATAAAGATCCATCACGAGAATACAACAATCAATCTATTGGGCCAGCTCATAAAGCCCAAGAAGAATTAGGCCAAATACATAGACTCGGACGAGGCCCGCCAATAAAGAAAAACAAACATGACATAAATACATGCCCAAACGGATCAGGACACGGATCCAAGCCCAATACGAGTTTCCTCCTAAAGAAGAGGAACATTGCACCAAGAAAAGAGTCGTGGAGGGGCTTATGCCCACGAACGCATCTCCATTAAGGAGGAGACGATTACAAGAAACATCTCCTTTCGTTGCGCCTCACATGCTTAAGTTACGCAGAAAGTTAACCACGACCATTATAAAAAGTAAAGGGAACATTTAACAAAGGTATGCAACTTAACTGAGTTTTGTCCAGATTTATATCTTTCTTCCAACAAAGTTACTGACTTAAGCATCGGAGTGCCTTCGGCCACCAAAAAGATGGGTTTTGACAGTCTAAAAGTTGTTTTGCAAGTCAAACTCACAAAATGATGATTTTTGGACACATCAATTTGGGGTCGTCCGTGAGGAACGACGTGTTTCCTTTTTTTTTTGAAAACAGAACACGCAGTGACAAAGCTCGCCACAACCTTACAAAAGATCAACTAGCTACCAGAAAAATAATGCAACCTGCGGATCATGACAGCTCCGTCGTTGATGCAACGCTAACAACTAGAGAAGGAGAAATAGCCTGGATTATTGAACCAACAACATTCGAGAATGTGAATCTACAGCACGGAGTAATCCAGATAACCCAAGTATCCAACGACGCTGCCAGAAACGATTTGCTCATAACCTAGATGGAACAGGTAACAAAGATGTTAAAGAAGATCACACAGGAAGACACTCAACTAATTAATACAGTTCAGGCACAACCACAACAAAACTCCGCCAATCGAACTCAAGGGAGTGATGAAATTCGAGCATAACTCCAACAAGGAAACTTCAAAAGCAGCGAGCTTCCTCGAGGCAAGAATCCAATGTATGAAGGGACGCTTATCGAAATTTCATTCAGAATAGGGGTCATGGATCCTAATGTACTATACGAGTTGGCAAAACCGTCATTTTCCAACGCCCTCATGAAAACAATAATGCCGAAAAAGTTCACTCCGCAAAAGTTCGAGGTATATGATGGAACTTCCGACCCAACCGATCATTTGAGGCACTTCCACCACATGATGGCCCTAAAGGAGACCACAAAATCAATCTTATGCAAAACATTTTTGATCAGCCTCACTTCTACAACGATAAACTGGTTCAATAGTCTACCACAAAGGTCAATAGATTCCTTTCAAGCTCTGGCTACCACTTTCATCACCAGATTTATCGGAAGCCAGCGGATGAGGAAAGGGCTACACTACCTCCTGCACATTAGACAGAAGCCCGATGAAACAATACGGGAATATGTAACCTGCTTTACCAATGAATTGACAATGATTAAGGAATGTAGCAATGACACAACCGCTACAACCTTCGTGGCCGGATTGAAAAGAGGCCCCTTCTTTGACGCTCTTAACCTGAAACCTCCAAAAGGCATGGTAATCCTGCTAAAAATAGCACAAAAGCATATATCCCTATAGAAAATGAAGGCAGCCAGGAGGGAAAATGATCAAAAAAGAAAAAAAAATCAAGAATACGGGAAAGAAAGGAAGAAAGAAGGTAGGATGAGGGACAACAAGAAGGCATCAACCCGTCAAAAAAACATAGGAGTGGCAGAATGAGCAATTCGCGACGACAAGAATCAGGGAGTCACAACCAACACGAACGGGTAACAAGCGTAATGAAGACCACGTACAAACCATACATAGCCCTAAAGACAAGCGGAACAAATGTACTGAAATACATAGCAAAATGGGACAACGTCAACTGGCCGCTTCGAATGAGAGGGGGCCCAGGAGGAAGAAACAAAAATAAATATTGTTCGTTCCATAGGGATCGTGGGCATGATACCAAGGAGTACTACAACTTAAAAAATGAAATCGAGCACTGGGCTAAAAAAGAACTACTCAACAACTTCATCGGAATGCCAGACAAACAGATAGCGTGGAAGGAGAAAGCAGACAATACTGCAGGATAAAACAAACAGTCCAAAGAGTTGATATATGCCACGAGCTGCATAGCTGAAGGAAGCCGAACACCCGAAGTAACTAGGCGAACTCCTCACTCAAAACGATCTATATAAGATCAAGGGTACTTACTAAGCACTTCACGAATGCACAAAACATGGAGAAGTTTGCATCATCCAATTCAAAGGGCCCCATCAACAGCTGCAAGCTCAACTTGAATCACTAACAACATAAAAGGATGAAGCAAAACAAAGCGACAAAAACACTAGCCCCCAACAAGGGCCGACAACGAGCAAGGAAGACGAAACAAATCATACTTCCAACCAGCATAAACGCCATGACGACCAAAGCTAATGACAAAATCAAGGAAATATCAATAAAGATTACGAATTCCGAAACTCCAAATCTTTGCGCGGACATCAAAATAGATACGTCAATAAATTAGCCGTACAAAGCAATCAAACATACACAACTTCTGGTCTGATTAACCAAGAAGTAAAGGTTGGACACCTGAGTCACCTAAACACAACAAACTTCAAATCGACTAAGATGTCGAACTAACGAAGTAAAGGTTGGACACCCAAGTCACCTAAACACAAAACACATCAAATCGACTGAGATATTGAACTAACAAAGTAAATGTTGGACACCCAAGTCACCTAAACACAAAAAAAAAAAAATTTGAATTGACCGATATGTCGAACTAACGAAGTAAAGGTTGGACATCCAAGTTACCTAAACACAAAAAACTTTGAATCGGCCGAGATGTCACCTAAACACAAAAAACATTGAATCGACCGAGAGGTCGAACTAACGAAGTAAAGGTTAGACACCTGAGTCACCCAAACAATAAAAACTTTGAATTGACCGAGATGTCAAACAAACGAAGTAAAGGTTGGACACTCGAGTCACCTAAACACAAGAAACTTCGAATCGACTGAGATGTCGAACTAATGAAGTAAAGGTTGGATACCTGAATCAACACAAACCTCGAATCAACCAAGGTGTAAAAGTAAATGCTCAACAAATAGATTGACAAAAGGACTTCGATCTGACAGACACAATTTAAAATTAAGAGAACAAGTCAATGCAATACAAAAAAGTACAAGCAAAAAGAAATTATGTACAACAAATTAGAAAGAAAAATAGTAACCAACAAATTAGACAAGCAATGAGCCTAAGCACAAAAGCATTTACAGCTACAACAAAACCAAAAAGAAGAAGAAATATAACAAAAGTCAATTTTTATTGATAACACTACTCTGTTACATCCGGAGAAAATAATACATAAGTGAGAAAATAAATAGAAGCAACAGTAGGATCAATACTCGCTGGAACAGGAGAAGAACTCTTTCTAAGATAAGAGAGTGTTAATGGCTTCGGAATGCTCAATGGTAGAAGAGGCAATGACTCCTCTGTCGCTGGAGCAGATTCCTCAACATCGCCATCCTTAAAAGCTTCACTGACCAAGTGACGATACTTAGACAAGTCGTCGCTGAGCCCTTCGATATAATCAAGAAGTTCAACCTGCCCGTCAACAACTCGCTTCCAATCTATGTCTTCGACCACACGAAGCCTATCCTTAGCAGCAGCATGTTCATTTTTTGCCGCTTTAAGCTGCCCTTTAGTGGAAGCATCTGGCTTGACGTTATTAAGTGCGTCATTTATTTGTTCCACTCGCCTTTCAGCGGCGTCGCACATAGCAGACTGCTCCAATTCAGAACGAGAAGCTTCACTGAAAGCCGCTTTTTCAGTGGATAACTCTTTTTCACATCGAAAAGATGAGTGCAAACCTCATCTAGCTTAGATTTCAAGGAATCATGCTCAGTAACAGACTTATCCCGCATATTCAGTCAAAGACTTCCAAGCAACCACTGCAGCTTTCTCCGAGCTCGCACATTGCATTTTCAAAAAATCAAACTGAGAAAGAACATGAGAAAATACCAATAATAACGCTGCCAACCTTGTCTCCAAAAGAGCCACTTGAGCATGACCAGCTCGATAAACCGAGCCTATTACCCCCGCATAAGCGACATGATTCATCCCGTTCATTATCTGCTCAAGACCATGGTCGATATGATCAAACAGGTCAAGCACGGGCATCGAAGGCCTCTCCACCAACCGCTTATGCCATTCATTTACCAATCAACATGCACCATCCTACACGTCAAGCTAGGTAAACCAACAGAACTCGTCGTCAGGCTTGATACAGATGTTCTTTAGCCCAAGCTCAATCCAACTAATCCATGGATGGAAGACGCGAGGATCCGAAAGCACCAAAGAACCACCTCCGACAGCATGGGAACAGCTGGAATAACACCAAGAATGGAAAGATCACATTTATCCTCCCGTCGAGAAGCATTCATGGCAAGGGAAAGACTGACGGTAGCAGCAGGAGCAGGAGAAACCTGTCAAACAGGAGAGGAAACTAGGAACCCGACTGCTTCACTAACATTAATAGAAGGAATGGGGGACGATCCTTGAAACTATGACCGCCAGCAATGTCTTTAGACTATTCCACCACCACCTCGAGCATTTTCTCATTAATGACTCGAGGATCATCATTGGACAACTCAACAGTGTATGAAATACCATAAGCAGAAAAAGTTTCATCTCATCGCCATCCAGTGGATGGATAGTCTCCTTATCGCTCCTTTTCTTCTTTTACACCGTACGTCATCATGGGAAGGACTTGGGCGACAAGCAATATCCCTAACAAAACTCTGACGAGTCACAAACAGAGCAAAATTACGATTTGACATCATTTCTTCCTCGAAACTCAAACAGAATCTTCCGGCAATCTCCTTGATGGACTCGTAGACCTCGCAAGTTTTCTATTTCGTAAAGCAGGAGTGTAAACAATAAGAAGAACATCGAGATTAGTAGCATCTTAGACCGAGCTCACTTTCCAATTAATGCTAGCATCACTAACGCCAGCATGAGCAACACGAGCAACATAGGCCTTAGCACGAGACTCGGTAAATAAAGCTCGTTCCGCTTCACTCATAGTGTATAAACCACTACACTCTAGGATGCCCTTGGAAAGAAATGTCTTCACAGGAAAACAAACGAAGCTTAGATAATCGTTCATTGATCTTCTACTCCAGCTGATAAGAGAAAATTCTTCCGCCTGTTGGGAACTCAAAATGATCAGAAAATTGAAAAACCTCGCATTCGAAAGTAGCCAAAATTTACTGAAGCATAGAACCAAGACCGGAATCAATCGCGAATGCCATCATTGAGTTTCTCGAAACAATCAGGAGAACAAAGGAAGCAAATCTCCTTGTACACCAACAGACTGACCACCGAGTACAAAATCCTAACGGTTAAAGGAATACCAGAAATAATAGCCGTTGTTTAAGAAGAAACCATCACTTTCCAACCATTTGGGCAGAAGGAATGCCCAAGAAATTCAAATATTCCCAGAACAGCTCCGGAACAGGGAATCGAAAGCTAGAAGAGAGCATGCATGACAGTGCGATGTATCCAGCCTTTGGGTTACAAGGGTTGTCGTCCTGTCCAGGTAGAACAAGCTTGAGGTCGGGCAGAAGATTATAATAAGATTGAAGAATCTCCAAAGTCGACTGAGACACTCTATTAGGAGAGTAATGTGCCTCGCAAAGAGTAACTTACCACTTAATTTGTCGCCAACGTAAATCATTGAAGAGTGAAGAAGTAATGAAAATGAAATAACAAACAAACCTAAATTCAAAGATAGCGTGAAGAGGAAAAACATATTCGTCACATTTCCTTTTATAGAATCGAGCAATGAAGAAACGACTCATGGGACAGCGTGCGAGATATGATGGCTATGCGAAATCCTAAGAATGTGCGCAAAAAATGAACGTGCAAGCAAAGGATTGAGACACCAACTCCCGAAAAGCAACTACCGACATTAAATACAAGGTAATGATGAAATCGAAAGGCAAACCGTCACCAAAGTTAGTGGCCACGTCAACATGCCTACTAACTAAGGGAAGAGTAGCTGATCATACATCAAAATAGACTGATCATCACGGCTGTACACGTGGCATAAAGATCCATCACGAGGCCCATTACATAGGCTCGGACGAGGCTCGCCAATAAGGAAAACAAACATGACCTAAATTCAGGCCCAAACAGATCAGGACACGGATCCAGGCCCAATACGAGTTCCCTCATAAATAAGAGGAACGTTGCACCAAGAAAAGAGTCATGGAGGGGCTTACAAGAAACATTTCCTTCCGTTGCACCTCACATGCTTAAGTCATGCAAAGAGCTAACCACGACCATTATAAAAGGTAAAGGGAACATTCAACAAAGGTATGCAACTTTAACTGAGTTTTGTCCATATTTACATCTTTCTTCCAACAGAGTTACTGACTTAAGCATCAGAGTGCCTTCGGCCACCAAAAAGGTGGCCTTTGGCAGTCTAACAGTTGTTTTGCAGGTGAAACTCATGGGAGGACGATTTTTTTAGGCATCAAAATGTATCAATGAATCTTCCATCACAAGATTTGCTTGATTAGACTTATTTTTTGTATCTTTCTTTGGAGTTTCACACTGATTTCTATAGTTGTCATTCTTTCCAAAGTTCCAATACTTAGTATGATTTTTGGAACCATTCGGTTTTCGAGACTTCGATCTGTGTTTTTTGGACTTAGACCTATATTGATCATGGTCCTTATTTTTTGCTTTTGCCTTTGTTTTCTGCATTCAAAGCAGACCCCAAACAGGAACCCCTTTTGTTTTCCCTGCAAAGCTACTAATCTATGCAACTATGCTAACCAAACTCTCTGGTAACTTGGAAAATCAACAACGCTTGAATCTCATCACTAAATTTGATTTCATCTGTTGTCAAATAGTCAACAATCTCATTAAAGTTATTTAGATGATCTTTGAAGTTCCCACCTTCAGTCATTTTCATATTGAACAACTTCTTTATCATGTAAGCCTTATTAATTGCAAAAGGTTGTTCATATATCCTAGACAAGGCATTCAACAACAATATAGTTGTTTTATCGACGTTAAAGTTGAAGAAAACAGACTTCGCCAATGTCAACCTTATGGTACTGAGTGCCTTGTTGTCAAACACTTTCCACTCTATTTGTTTCATACTATCCGTTTTTCACCCTTCAATTATCGGTAGAGATCTTTCTGATAAAGGTAATTCTCCACTTGCTCCTACCAAAACCCAAAGTTTGACTCGTCAAACTTCTCTATCTTGATTGTATCATTCTCTGAAGCCATTGCTCCCACTCGAACCAACAAGAAACCCTCACACAAATTTCTTCAAACACTTTCTTTGCCCTGGGTACGCAAACTCAATGCTTTGATACAAGTTGTTACAAATTAGTGCTACTACTAATTCCAAAATCTTGGAAATCAGTGCAATAGATAATAAACCAAACAATTTAAAGGAAAGCAACCAACCAACCAATGAAATAAACGAAACGAAGCAGAAAAACAAAAACAAAGTTTACAATCACCTTCCCACATTCCCCTATGAATATCATAATCAAAGTTTACAATCGCCAATGAAGTCTCACTCAATCCCTACGTACTCCTAGATCTCCCACAAGAAACTCGATATATATTCATACAAGGAAACCATATTCTCTCATGCGAGGAAACTTCATATTTTGTCATACAAGGAAGCTTCATTTTTCTCATAGAGTGTCCACTACAAAAAAAAAACTTTAATAGCTACGGAAACTAATGACGATTTTTTGATACCATCGCTAATTATACGATTAGCGACGGCAAAAAATCGTCGCTAATTTCTTTCGATACTGTTTCAACCCATAATTATAAAAATCCGTCGCAAAATATTTAGCGAGGGCTTAAAACTGTCGCTAATTCTTGTATTAGCAACGGTAATTTAGCTGTCGCTAAGATTTAAAAATAAAAATAAATAGCTACATAGCATACCGTAGCTAATGGATTATATATATATATTTAGCGACGGCAAAAAAACAATTAGCAACGGCAAAAAACCGTGGCTAATTGGTTTTTTTGGAAAAAAAATTAAACACTAAATAATTTAGCTACGACAAAAAATCGTGGCTAAGTTTTAATTTTTTTATTAGCGACGGCAAACAACCGTGGTTAATTGGTTTTTTGGAAAAAAAAAATTAAACACTAAAGAATTTAGCTACGACAAAAAACCGTGGCTAAGTTAAAAAAAAATTTATTAGCAACGGCAAACAACCATGGCTAATTGGTTTTTTTGAAAAAAAAATTAAACACTAAAGAATTTAGCTACGACAATTTACCATGGCTAAGTTTTAGATTTTTTTATTAGCGACAGCAAAAAACCGTGGCTAATTGATTTTTTTGAAAAAAAAATTAAACACAAAAATTTAGCTACAACAATTTACCGTGGCTAAGTTTTAGAATTTTTTTATTAGCGACGGCAAACAACCGTGGCTAATTGATTTTTTGAAAAAAAATTAAACACTAAAGAATTTAGCTACGGCAATTTACCGTAGCTAAGTTTTAGATTTTTTTATTAGCGACGGCAAAAAATCGTGGTTAATTGGTTTTTTTGAAAAAAAAAATTTAACACTAAAGAATTTAGCTATGACAATTGACCGTGGCTAAGTTTTAGATTTTTTTTATTAACGATGGCAAAAAACCGTGGCTAATTGTTTAAAAAAAACACGTCATTGACCCGTGTGAAACCTCATCTCAACCGTCAATAACACCCAAAAAATTTAGCTTAATCCAACACACTAAACCAAACCATGTCACCGATTCGCGTGAAACTAACACAACCAATCCCCTTCAATTACCTTTCTCTATATAAATTTAAGTTTTATCTATAAACCAACTTAAACAAAAAAATTCTCTCAACAAAATTTTTCTCTCAACCTCCAGAGAAGAAACCCACAGAGGAGAAGTTCGCCACTTCCTCGACACCGATCCCGGCCGCCTCTCTCTCCCCTCCCTTCCTCCGTCGCCTCCCTAGATGCAAGAGATCTCTGATCTCCGAGATCTCAGATATGAGATTTCAGATCTCTGATCTCGGAGATCAGATTTCAGATATTCTATAGATTGAATTTTTTTTGTGGTTTTTTGTCATTTTTGTATGGATTCTTTGTAATTTTTGTATGATATTTTAGAGATTCTGTGTAATTTTTGTTATAATTTTGATCAATTAAGTGTAGTTCTGGTAGTTGATATTAATTTTCAGAATGGACAATCATTAATTGCTAATTTCATTATAAAAAATGAATTATCATTTGTAATTTATAATTTTTAAATTTTATTTGTCAATATGATTTGCAACAAAGATGTCCCTAAATAGCCACGACAAATACCGTGATTGTTTTGTCAATTAGATTTGCAATTTAGCGATGGCAAAAAATCGTCGGTAAATAGCCACGACAAATACCGTAGTTGTTTTAGCCGTTGCTAATTTCAATTTTTTTTTTGTAGTGGTCAAATAATCTGAAACAACAAATATTTAGGCACCACAAATCTCAACAAAGTTTTCCCAAATTTATTTAATAGCATCTGAATGAGCTTTACCACTACATGTTCCTAAACTTAGGATGCATTAAGACAAAGCTTATTGTAGTATATAAGCCTTGAGTTACATTAAGACAAACTAATTACACGCTCATTTTGTCCAACCTGATCAGGAATCCTCGAATCTTCCTGGGAGGTTCTTCTTGAAGCAAAAGAATCAGCATCGGTGTTAACTTCTTATCGGAATTTTAATAGATAGCTAGCCTTAGCTTATAGACCGTGTCCAAGCATAAAACAATTGCATTTGAACTTTAATATTTAATGGCTAGCCTTTGCTTTGCATAATAAGCTAGAAACAGCTAAGAGGGCCACATGTGATGCTATCTTACCATTGGGAGGTTTAATCCAACTGACTACTGTTGGATGAGGATCCGAATCTTTTTTTCAATCAATAATCCTGATAGAATTATAAATTGAGAAGCTGTGTGTAATTCATCATCTTGGGCACCGACAGTAAATTGAGATCACCCATTTGCTAACTTTTCGAATTACAGAATCTGCCTTATGGTTGTAGACTTCATAATTCAGTTGGTTTCTTTTCGAACTTCAAATCCATATTGTTGAGCCAAGGTCATTAAAGTTTGAACTGGCTTATGAGTTATGACAAGGCTGAAAAAGACACTTTTTTTTTCCCTGAGGCTTGCTTGGGGTTTCCTTATTGCACTGGGCATGAATATTATTGACAACTGCTGTAAAGATATGACAGTACTTTCTCATTTTTGGATTTTCTATTTTGTTTTCTCAATTTATTTACCAGCAAGATCAATAGATAGATGTAGATAAACAATTACAATAGGTGTTTGTGTTAAACAAAAAACATTGTTACATTTGCCATCCACATATCATATTTTTTACAACTAAACCAATCAATCTCAAATATTGATTAATTATGCCTAAGTCATCAACATAATTTATTTGAAGCCCTCTAATTATTTATCAACTATAAATAGTCATTTACATCTAATTTTTGGATTCTCATTTTGTGCTCAACATTTAAGAATTTTCAGCCCCTCTAAAGCATTGATTCATTATATCTAAACCCCCAACAAAACTCCCTAATTATCTAAACTATAATATGCCCTTATATTCAACTTTTGGATTTTAATTTTTCCCTCCACATTTTATTTTTTTACAATAAAAACTAATCCTCTAAAAAATCAATATATAAGTACAAGAAATGATAATTAGAAAATCAAGGGTGGTTTAAACAATCAATAATAATTTGAAGAAATGACACTTAGAAGAAAAAAATTCAAAATTTTCAAAAAAAAACCTCAAAAAATTTAATTTTTGCTAGTTAAATTTTGCATTTTTACAAAAAACTACTTTACAAAAAAAACCCAAATTTACGAAAACACCTCAAAATAGGGGTGGGCATCCCATCCCGCGATCCCGTTCCCGTCCCGATTTTTTTGGATCTTAATGGGATTGAATAATTTCATCCCAATCCCGTCCCATCCCGATCTAGAATGGGATGGGATGAGATGAAGATTTTCAATCCCGCCAATCCCGTCCCGTCCCGAACTAATTTATTAATATTAATTATTAGTATTTTTATTTAATTATTTCATGGTGTATGTTGTTACAGATTGTTATGGTGTATGTTGTTACTTCTGTTCATGGTGTGCACACTGGGGCCATTATTCACATTATATATTTACATGGATGGTGCATCAATGAACAACTTTGAACTAAATTTTCATACGAAGATACATGCTGGATAGTGTGCAAAACGTATAGAAAATAGCGAGAAAACTGCCTCAAATTCGTGAGTTTAGCATTGTACAGCATGAAAGATAACCCACATTTCCTGATACAAGTTGGGCCAATTTGTTTGGGTGTTGGAGTCTGCTCTAAACCCACCTAGTTCAATGACAGTTTCGCTCTATTGATTGCCTGCCCAATTCAATCAAGTTAATCAATTGATTTTGTTTTGAATTTTTTCAATGAACACTGTTTGATTCGAATGCATGATTGCAACAACACAATTATGTGACTATTACAAATAAAACTAGAATATTTTATTCCTTAATCATTTTATAAATCAATCAACTGTACTTTAAGCATTTTCAATAAATATGCCGCATAAAATAAGAATGAAAAAACTTTGTAGCAATTTGATGTTCAGATTGAACCTAATTGCTTAACTATCAATTTGATCATACAATTCTCCAGATTAGCACGCTGATCTCGTCCCGTCCCGAATCCGTTTGGGATGGGACGAGGTCGGGATGAGGTTTTTATGAACGGGATGGGATAGGGATGGGTATATCTCGTCCCATCCTGTCCCGTGCCCACCCCTACCTCAAAATGTTTTGAAAAAAAAATGTAATTTTTTGCCTTTTGCCCTTTTTCTTTGGTAATTTTAAAAAATGAAAATTTTACAAAATTTCCCGTAAACACAATCCTTGGTTATCAGTATCTGATTGCTCTTTCAATGGTACTTCTTTGATTATTTAATTGATATTTTCTGTTTGGGGTTATCTTTTGATGAACTGATGAGATTTTTGGGTCTAGGTATTGTTGATTGCGGTTGTATTTGGGTTTTAAGTGTTGGATGGATGAAATTGGCTTGTTTGGATGAATGGGTATCTTGTAAAAGGTTTCTTCTATGAATTTTAGTGTCAGGATAAGGTTTATTTTGATGAATTTGTGTGGTTTGGTTGCCAGAATACAACAAAGGACTTGCGCTTCTCATTCCTAAAGGTACTATTCTTACACCACCCCCTCCCCCCCCCCCTAATTTTGGATTTTTGAGAGTTTTGTTAGGCTAAGAGTGACTGTAATTGTTGGGGTTTCTCCTTGAATTGTTGTTTCTTGTAGTTTCAGTGGTGATGAAGACGAAGGGGAGGACAGGGATTCGGGGAGGGACAACCACTGGTGGTTGCCCCGGCCATGTTTGCAAAGAAATGTAGGGAGGCGGGGTGGGGGTGGTGTTATTTGTGAAACTGGGAAAAAAGGAAGAAGGGAGCGGGGATGGTGTTGTTTGCGAACAGAAAGAAATAGGAAGGCCCAAAAAGGGGTTGGTGTTGTTTGCGAAAAGAAAAAAAGGAAGAAAGGGGTGCTTTTATAACTGAGAGGGAAAATGAGGGGATGTAGTAGCCTATAGACGTTGGATTTACAAAAGAAGGGGGGAGGCGGAGGAGAAGGGGCTTATCATTGCATGGGGAAGAAGATGAGGCTTTTTTTAATAATATTATATTTTTCTCAGGTTGCCCTTATCATTGTAATTGAACCCTTTGATTTTCTTCGAGTTGAGCTGTACGAGATACCAAAACATTCAATCTCAGCCTTTGACTTATCAGGGATATTTTGATTATCTAAAAATGAAACGTTAACTGATAGTCTTGGAGAGAGACTGAAATAATGAACAACGATGAGGATCCATAAATAGAAATATTTTTTGTGGGTGGGGGGGGGGGGGGGGGGCCTTTTCAAAATAAGGTTATAATTTTTTGCACATATACATATTTAGAAGAATTGTTGATGCTCGAAGAATATTTGCATAAATCAGTAATGAGAACTAACAAGAAAAAAATCATAAGCAAGAACTCCATAATCCATGTGATTATTACACACATACATAAAAACCTAAGTAAAGACAACAACAGCAAACAAATAAGGAACTCTGAATACTAAACAATGTAGGCTAACTGGGGTGGTACACAAAAAAAAAAACCATAAATGGTGCATGCCTAGACCAACATCACAACAATGGTGGTAGTCGCAAGAGCCATTAAGATCGAAATGGGTGCCTGGGGGATCAGAGGAATGCCCGAGCTTGAAGTTGGTGATGGTGCAGGAGAGTCTGGGAACAAAGGTTGAGGTGGAGATGGGGGGTGTGGAGAAATCACCTCAACTACCAACCTCTGGTCATTCTTACAGTGATCAGGTGCCCGCTTATGAAGTATGCGGGCCCCACTTTATCAAGCTTGATCACGGTTTTTCCGTTGTTGAAGGAGGAGATTGGGTTGGCAAGGTCGCAATGGTAGTACCCTCGCTTGTCCACCACAAGCACTGAGTCATTTGTGTACGCAAAATCTGTGGAACCAAATTTACTGTTAATTGAGGAAAAACCAAAATTCAAAAACTAAATCTAAGATGCCCCCAATATGGTAAAATAGTATTCAGTCACAAAGTCCATTGATTCTAAAAAAAAAGGGAAAACTTCAATTTGTTAGTACAAAAGTAATCAGTGATGAAAAATGTAAATAATGAATGTCAAGGACTGAACAACATTTTGTAGAAACGTGATTCAAAAACTCAACTAAGATGTACCGAACATGATGAAAACCATAATCAAGATGAACAGTTCAACTTTTGGACTCAATTAAGAAGTAAGATGCGTCAAACATGGTAAAATCCAACCGTATTTTATGTAACAAATATTAATGGAGCCTAATAAAAAACTGAAAACTTCATTTTTTTTGTTATAAAAGTATTCTATACGAGGATAGTAAGTTAAGTAACAGTCATCAGAGCCATATTTCAGTGAATGTCCGTCATGCAATGAAACAACATTTGTATAACACATTAAGTAGAGCAAGTTTCAGAAGAAACATACAAAGTGAATCTCCAACAAGAAACCTATTCTTGGCAGCCCACTGAATGTAAACTGAAGTGTTGTTTTTATCAGGTTCACGCCAACCGATACTTTCACCAACTTTGAATTGCGTCAACGCTTCAACACCAATGTGAAAAGTCATGATCATCATCGCCGTAAAGATCAGACCCAACAGCGTGCTCATGTTGCTGTTGTTGTTCATGTTCTTCATTCTCCTCTAATTCTGAAGGTTTGAAGCAATGCTTGTGAGTAGTTGATTGTTTATATTGTCAAGTAGGAGGGCTCAAACCTTCTGAAACGAAAATTTATTGAAGAGAAGATTTTTGGAGAATGTGAGAAGTAGTTTTAAACGCTATAGAATTATAGCAGTTATGGTTTAGTTATTGGTAGTTATTTATCCATCAAGGTCTAGAGGATGGACGTGGGGTTGGTTTTTGTTGAACAGCAGTTTCGTTTTACTGGTACACGTGTCAGAATTCTAGAAGTTCATCTCTATGTTCAAATGTCTAGTAGCCGTCAAGTTTGGGTTCATCATTATACGGGATCGGATTGCCATTCCCATAATCTAGTACAATGATGTAACTTCGTGACTAATTCGAAACTCTTGAAATCTATGCTTAATTGGCTCTTTTGGGATCAAACCATGACTCCTTTTGGTACACAGAACAAACACCCCAGAAGAATAGGTAGCCATGAATTCTTTCCTGCCTCCTTTTTATGTTATAACAAGAAATTTTCCTTTCAAATGAATAACACAGCAGACTGATACAATACAATGCTCTGGCTTCCAGGTCCCTAAGCAAGACATCTTCGCGGGATGCATTGGTCTGGCTAGTCTAGCACATTAATCAGCTTCCCACGAGACCACGCAAGAAATACTTTCAGTCAGCTGAATGCAACAGCTGCATAGTGATACCAACAAAACAGCATCTTTATCCAGACAGCACGGATCACTGACAACAACAATAGGCTGCATTAAACTCATCTCTGTTTGATGATCCGCTACCCTGTTAGGCTGTTAATTAGAGCAAACGACAACTTCAATGGAAACCAAGGTGCAGCAAATTTTCAACCAGATGCATAAAGTACAATCAAGAACCATTTCATTCAAATGTGTAAGCACCTAATCTGATCCAACCCATAAGACAGGGAACCAAGCCTCACTCAAAGCCCACTAAGGCGAGCATCTAGGAATTGAACCCAAGACAATAGAGCTCTATCCAACTCATAAGTCAAATGATAAAACCTAGAACCTGTAAGACCAAATAAGGCAAGTATCTAGGAGTTTGACTTGAGACAGGTGGGCTAGTAAGATGTTGATTATTATTAGGAAACAAACATCAGAGTATAAGTCATGAATGGAAACTCTCTTGCATGGACAACTCTCAACAAGGAAAAGACCTCCAGCAGATATTCTTCCTTAAACCATTCCACCAAGACAGAGCCAAACAAGGACTCTCGCATAATAAATAGGGCATGAGGCTGAGGAACTAAGGTACGTTACAGAACCCTAATCTCAAACAATACATCATTCTCTACGCTTTGTCTAACTTTAGCATCAAAATGTCATCAGCCACCACAACGGTGGTTTTTTGTTCACAGTTGTTCTTTTTGTAGGTCAAGGCTTGGGAGAACGAAAACTGACCTATCAATTTGACACTGTCCGTGGGGAACGACGAGTTCCTAAGATAAAAAAAAAGTAATAACATCCCTCTATTGCAATCCAAAAAAATGTTAACCACAAGATCCCGTGTCAATGGTGAGATAAACAAGTCTTCAAACGCTCAAGCTGACGCGGTACCACCGGTTCCGGCGGTACCAGCCACGAGGAGAGAATAACCCCAGACCCTCGCGCCAGTTGCAATAATGAGGGACCCTATAGTGGATCAATTTGCATGAGGTGATAGGGAGTCGGAAAAAACCTTATCCCCGAAGGAGAATATGGAGCGCATTTAGGAAGCCACAATGTCCCCACTGGCTCTCAGGGGACCAAGGATGGTGAGAATCAGGGGAACGGAACGGTCTCTGGAGACCCAACATCTAAGGCTGACAAGCCCACTACACAAAATCCCCTCCGAGTTGGAGCCACCAATTCGGATGTGTTGTACAACCTCATCATCCTCCCGTCACTTATCAGATCATGTACGCGCCGCTGCCTAAGAAGTCAGCACCCCAAAGCTGAAATTCTATGACGGGACAAAGGACTTATCTGACCACCTATGCCATTACTATCAAGTGATGGCGTTGAAAAAGGGATCTGATGGAGTCATGTGCCGAACATACCCCACCAACCTGAAGAAAACAGTGTTGATTTGGTTTCACAATCTCCCCCCAAGGTCAATCAGCTCATTTTAGACACTGACTAAGGCGTCTATCACTCGCTTTGTGGGTAGTCAATTAATCAAGAAGAGTCCACATTACTTGCTCAGCCTCAAGCAAAATTCGGGCGAAACTCTGAGGGAGTACGTTACCGTTTCATCTATGAGTTAACTCTAATCGATGGTTGTAGCGACGACACATCTATCACAGCTTTCACGTCAGGCCTAAAAAAAGGGGGCTAATTCTACAACTTCCTCACCTTGGAGCCCCCGACGAACATGGCTGACCTGCTAAAAATACTCAGAAGTACATCACCCTTGATGAGATGTAGACCATTAAGAAAAGGGCAAAAGTGAAAGAAACATTCCCCTAACACTCGAGATAAGAAGGAAATGAAGAAGCAGGACGAGGACAACAAGAGCAAAAGGAAGTGGAGTGATAATAAGTCGGATTTCGGCTGGACGAGGCAAGAAAAAACCTCTAACTTCGTCAGATCCAGGTCCTATACTCCCTTCAACTCTAGCCTATCTGACATCCTCGCTACCATTAAAAACTTGGGAGCGTGAAGTGGCATTCCAAACTCCGGGGAGATCTGTCCCGGTGAGACAATGGCAAGTATTGTTCCTTTCAAAAAGACAGCGGTCATGACACAGAATATTGCAAACACCTCATAAATGAAATCAAATATTGGGTTAAGAAGGGAAAACTCAAAGAATTCCTAGACCCGGATAAAAGGCAAGCACGGGGAAAGGAAAGTGAATAAGTCGTAAAAGAAATAGAAAAAAGGAGGTCGACATTATATACGTCCTACCTAGGATATGTTCAAAAGGGGAACAATCCAATAGGTCCCGAAAGAGGATGTTTCGTGAGCTACAAACTCAATCTACCCATGTGGACCAACAAGTATAATACGCTCGTGTTCATGGCTCGAGCCCATCGCTGACGTTTATTGATAGGGACCTCCAGGGTGTCCACCTCCTTCATAACGTCGCCTTAGTCATCTCAATCCTGATAGCGAAATGGGAAGTAAATAGATCCTTGGTGGACATGGAGAGCTCCCTAAATGTCCTATTTTTCAAGGTGTTACGTAGCATACAGGTGAAAATAGAAAGCCTAATGTCCGCCAGTCAGCCCATGATTGGGTTTAGAGAGGAGAAATGCTTCCCCATTGGGAAGATAAGACTGACGGTAGTGGCAGAAGAGTCACATTTGCAGAAAGTCTGGTTCAAGGAGTTCATGGCAGTTGATGCCCCTTACACCTGCAATATCATTTTGGGAAAGTCGTGGTTCCATCAAATGGAGGCGGTAGTTTCCACTTTGCATAAATCCCTTAAGTACCTTGCCAATCACAAAGTGGGGACCATCCGAGGAGACCAGCTGTCCGCAAATGACTGCCATTACGCAGTATTAAAGCAGCTGGACACTAGCAATCACAATCTGGGCCAGCAGGTCACACATTCCGGAACCAACGCCCAGAAATGGAAGAATCGTATCCTCGCTCATACGAAGAAGCTCCACTAGGTCCGAGGGGTAGATCGAATGTCAGCCAGTCAGAGGAAGAACCAGTCGTAGTCTACCTTGATAACTCTAAAAACAACAGTCATCCAGATAGGCTCCCGCCTGGGTAAAGAGTTGGCAAAACTGCTGAGGGAAATCAAAAAATGTTCACCTGGATGATGAGGGACATGGTGGGGATTAACCCCTCCGTGAACACGCATCGACTAGAGGTTGACCCAAAGTGGAGACCAATCAAGCAGAATAAGATACCAATGGCCCTAGAATGAAATCAGATAATCAATGAAGAGGTACAAAAGCTGTTGAATGAAAACATGATAGAGGAGTCACAGTACCCAAACTGACTGGTGAATACCGTCCTGGTGAAGTAGAAAAATGGAAAGTGGAGAGTTTGTGTGGATTACACAGACTTGAACAAGGCTAGCCGAAAGGACAGTTTTCCATTGTCCGCATCGATTAGATCATGGATGTCACGTCCGGGCACAACCTTCTAAGCTTCGGATACAACAAGATTCAAATGCACCCTCCAGACCAAGAAAATACCTCCTTCATAATTGAAATAGGGATATACTACTATCGGGTAATGTCGTTTAGGAACAACGTATCAACGGTTGGTATACCGGATGTTCAAGGAACAAATTAGCAAAACCATGGAGGTTTATATAGACGATATGCTTGTCAAAAGTCTCCACAGTTTTGATCACATCGCCAACCTCGCCGAAGCGTTCAATCAGCTTCGCAAGTATAAGATGAAGCTCAATCCACAGAAATGCACCTTTGGGGTGAAATCGGGCAAATTCCTGGGTTATATAGTGAAAAGAATGGGGATAGAGGCTGATCCTAAACAGATTCAAACTCTTTTCAACATGAAGTCTCCCACCGCCAATAAGAAAGTTTAGAGCCTGACTGGGAGGATGACAACACACAACGGGTTCATCTCTAAGTCATCCAAAAAATGCCTCCATTTTTTTCAAAATTGTAAGAGGAAGTAAAGGGTTTAAATGGGAGGAAAAGTGCGAGCAAGCCTTCCAAAGCCTGAAAGCATACATGGGAAGCACAGAGTTACTTTCGAAACCGATAGCAAGAGAGACACTTTACCTGTACCTATCTATTTTGAAACACATTGTCAGTTTCGCCCTGGTTCGAAACGATAAGGGGACGCAAAGACCAGAATATTACGCCAGCAAACCTTTTGTGTAGGCAGAAGCGAACTACCTAGGCCTAGAGAAGTTAGCCTTGCACTAGTCATCACCTCAAAAAAGTTGTGACCCTACTTCCAGGCTCATGATGGACTTTTTATTAACCTAAATTAATAAGCTAATAAATCCTACTTGTAATACCGCAAGTGCACGACTGTCTAACTGGTAGACAGTGGCAAATACGAGACGATCCCACGAGGATTGACGAGACAGTCGAATTCTAAGACTTATTTAAACTAATTTAGAGTTGGGGATTACAGCAGATGAAAATTACTAAATTAAGAAAATGAAATTGACAACTAAAATTAAACTGATAAGATGATAGAGAGGGGACCGAGACATCGAATCCACCACAGGTTCTTTGAGATTTGTGTAATCCAAATTATTGTTTTCAAGAATCAACATGACTAACCTAAAAATTAATCTAAGTTCGCAAATGATTTCAGCAAAGGTATAAACCCCTAGCATTGCGTGTCTTCTTACGTCACACACAATCACAGGTTTATTTTAACTAATTTTAAACCCCTAGCATTGCATGTCTTCTTACTGCACACACAATCACAGATTCAGATTAATTGATTAAAGCAGGCTTTGAATATCAATAAAGGGTACTTCTAACTACCGACTAGTCTAGATAATTAATCCAGATATAATCGGTGAAAGAAAATTATTGAAACTCAGAAATCAAATGTGTTTAACGTTCAAGTATAAAGAAAACCATAAATTCAAATACAACAAACTCTAGGAAACCCTGTGGTTTCATCTTCGCCTCGGCACGGGGTCTAGAAGATCATGGTGGTGGTGGTCACAGCATCAATGGAAGTGGAATTCATCTCTGCACGAACACGAATCCCTAGAAAGACTGTTGATGGACTGTGTTAGCTCAGAGCAAACACCAGGGTGCAAATAGTCAAAACTGATTTTTGAATCAGTTTTTCTCCTGCCAAAGTCGCGTGCTCTTCCTCTCCAGCGAGCAACTCTCTCCTCCACCGCTGCTGTTTTGTTCTGGTTCTTCTTCTCCAGTGAAACTCCCCTGCAAGAGAGAGAGACACACGAGAGAAAAAAAGACAAGAAGGAGGACTAGAACGGCCGAGGTGGCGCGGGGAAACATGTTGCGAGGTGCTTGTGACGGTGGTCTTGAAAGAGGGAAACAGTGAGAAAGAGAAACGAAAACAGGAAGGAGGGCCGAGAAAGGGAGAGAAACAGGAGCGGTGCTCTCTGTTTGTGTTGTTTTAGTGCGAGAGATGTGATGCTCGGTGGTTGTGGCTGCTAGAGAAAGAAACAGGGAGAGGAGCGACGGTTGTGCGCGAGCTGGTCGGTGGTTGATTAGAGGAAAGGGGTTAGGGAGAGATGGAGGAGGACGTAAGATAGAGGAGCCAAAGAGAACAAAAAGGAGGGAGAGAAACAGAGGCGGTGCTCCTTGTTTCTGCTCCTGTCGCGGTGGTGGTGCGCGGGTCTGTTTCGATGGTGATGGCGAGTTGAGGCAGCGATGGTGGTTGGTTAGTGCGAGAGACGAAGGTCTCTATGTCTCTGCCAAGGAGGAGAGGGAGGAGTGGTGGCTGGAAAAAGAGAGGAGGAGAAAAAACGTGGAAGCAGAAAGGGTTTCTCCAAAAAGGGGAGAACCTAAATATGACTCTCCTATTTTCTTGAGTTTGGGTTTTTAGTTAGCTTTTTGGGTTTGGGCTTAGGTTAAATTAGGTGGACCTAGGTTGTTTGGGTAAGGTTTAAGTATGTGACTCTTTACTTTGTACCACCGTTAGAATCGACTAATTAATATATCATTTCCTCAAATTGTCGTCTTTATGCGATTTCATCGCTCACGCTCAAATTCCTACAAAAATGTGAAAATGAAATAATTAGAATAAAATATACTAATTGAAACACTAACATATATAAATTAAGGGATATATTATGTAATAGTTATGTGAATATCAAATACCCCCAAACCTATATTTTGCTAGTCCTCAAGCAAAACAATAAAATTAAAATTATAACTTACTTTCGCAGGAATCATCGGTTGCACTTACCTTAACTATGCAACAAGGCTTTAAACCACTAGATTACATCTAGTGGACGAGTTATAGTCTCGTGAGGGTTTCCAGAAATGTTACCCACACACATTATGACTCAATAAATTTTCAAAACATGGTAACTTGATCACTTTATCTGTTATCCTCAGAATAATCATCTAATTGCCAAAATTTCCAGAAAACAACTAACAATGTCAGAATAATATATCAAAGCGTCTAACAACAATATAATAGTATCCGAAGGTTAAATAAATTTCATCAATTATTCTCAACTCGACGTGTGTGTGTGTGTGGCCTTATCAATACAATTTGTTTTTCTTAGTAAAGATACGACTAGATAACCTTTGAATAGTGTGCTTCGACTACACATCTCTCTTGTCACTTAGAAAGGAATCACTCAGAGATTGGTTAGTTATCACTCAGTTTATATGTGAGAAAGAGAATAAATTATGAAAAGATAAACATCTCACATATAATAATCATGAAAAACGAACTTTTAAAATAAGGAAATGAATATGATCTCATGGACAGGAATATCAATTACTTTGAAAATGTCGAATCATACACCATAGTTCTTGTCTATTTAAGCTCCACATCTATGAACCAGATCTTTACTTAAGATCAATTAGGTCTTTATTAGGTTGTAATGAGGCTAAGATTTTGGCTAACAAGAATGGAAAATGATACGAGAAAATTATCTGAGAATGGATACACCCTTTAATAAACACTTGCGGCTCTGAAGAATAAACCAATGTTGTACACCATTAATTTTTCTTCCTTCAAAATTTTTCTTCATTTTTTTTTCGAAGCATCAATCTTTTTTTTATTTTTATAAAATCAACGACATGTTCTCCTGTTTTGCACAATAAAACATTTAAGTCCCAAGGATTCATGGAATATCTAATTCCAACTCTTTTTTTTTAATTTTCCCATTCCAAAAATATATAAACCATACACATTCTCAGAGACATTGGGTAAGGATAAAAATAATATGGGATATTACTCCATACTGGAGTAGGTAATGGAGATGGGGTTAGGAAAGAAAATGTCTATTTAAAGGCTCAAAAGGCTACAAACGGATATTTATTATTAGGTAGGCTAAAAGGCTAAAGAACGGTTCAAAGAAAAAAATGCTTATATCACTTCTTAAGCTCTAGTCGGTATTATGACATCTCAACTAAATAAATCAAGAAGCTCTAGTGTAATAATTCAATTTTAACGTTATTCTCAAAGCAATCAATAAAATAAACAAGAACAATGAGATCATCAACGAGATAATGCAGATTCAAAAAAAGTCAGAGTTTATTTAATAACCCTCAAGAAAAATAGAATGTCTTAAAACTCACAAGGGTTAAGTCTCCACTATTATTTTAAGGTTTTCTAGTTAATATCTTACTGATTAACTTTAAATTATGCTAACTTCGCTTATAGTGCAATAGTGGTCGAGTCGAAAAATATCATGAAATATATTTAACTTTAAGATAATATCAAACCATATGTTTTCCTATTGATATATAAAAGTGACAAGTGAAAGCATGTATTTCTCAAATTTAAAGGCATACTTGAAAGCACATTAATTCTCTTCATTGGAAATGAACTTAGATTTTGAATGCATTTTCAAATCAAAAATTTTTCACACGATCATAATTAATTATGTATTCAATGGAGATTGAGTAGAATACAATAATCAATTGTGAAATACATTTTAGTTCAACATTTTTGAAAAATGCAGAAAAATTCATAAACTTCACCCCCAACCCTAAACCAAACATTCTCCTCAATCTATAAAATGATGATCATGACAAATGTAGGAAAAAGAAAAGATGAGAGTTAGAGTGATATTACCATGGGAAAGTTTTTACCAATTTCGACGAAATCGTCCACCAATGAACTCTCAAAAACATAACAATTGTGGACTCGTCATAATAAATTGATAAAACAATATAGGATACAAAAAATATACAAATGCAAAAATGAAAAAATCAAATTCATCAGTTGTAAGTCAAAATTGTTACGGAGCTAACGAGTATGAGTGAAATGCAACTAGAAAAAAACTCGAAAATCAATCCAGACTAACCATAATGACACAACTGAAGCTAGGCTACTTCCTAAGAGCGCTTGGTTTAACGTCGTCAGCCCGACATATATTCTTCCTCATGAATGATGTACCATGAAATGACGAGGAAGAACATAGTGAACACTCCCCCAAACCTAGACACTCAGTCCATGATGTTGACTAGATCATATAGCAATAACCGAAAAAGTTGAGGATTCGTCCAACATATAGTAGCACCTACATGCAGCACAACAAAAACTAACACATCCCTAAAATGATGAAGACGCCATGCAAAATCATAAGGAAAATGCATACAAACCCACGGTCGTAAAGAAGTCATAGGGATCTTGAGCGGAAAGTCGTCACCAACATGGATATCCAGCAAATGACTCTTTCCTACTCCTAAAAAAATACATCCTATGTTTGGTGTCAAATCCGAAGATTGAAGGTGTTGAACAATAGGATGGTCAAAATTAAAATCATCCCTTAAAAACAAGGGATCCACATAGGTAACATCAATCAATATGAAAGGAATGGAACAAGGTATGTCTATAGATATATCGGGTGGTACAGGCTCATCATAACAAAATGAACTACACCAAAATGATGAGTTAGACAACGCAACAACACCCCCAAACCTAGAATTAGCACTACCTATGGCATGTAGCCTCTCCAAAGAATATTGAGGATCAGACTTCATGTAAAAATCACTAGGAGTACATATATCAAATGGGTCATTATGAACAGGTGGAAAAGGGAATGGGTAAGAACCCAATAGTATTAGCATAAGGACTCAGTTTTGACTCACTAAGTGGTAGGAGTTCCACTTTAGGCATCCATGTGTAACTCGGATCCATAATAGGGGCTGAATCAAGCAAAACATTCACTTCCCTAATGGAATCATCAATATCAAAGTCTAAACCGAAGTGAGTCAAACATACGGCTAAGGGATCATCTGATACAGACTGCAATAGGAATTCTCCACTGAACTCTCAATCATGTCAACTTCACAAACATCCTCGAGCTCGGGAGGTTGTTGACTAACATTAAAAATGTTGAGTTCAACGGTCATGTTGCCAAATGACAATTTCATAATTCCATTCCTGCAGTTAATAATGGCATTGGATGTGGCCAAAAATGGTCGACCCAAAATGACTGGAATATGACTAGAGGGATTGTGAACAGGTTGTGTATCAAGAACTATAAAGTCCACAGGGTAATAGAATTTTTCAACCTTGATAATCACATCCTCTATAACATCACGGGGGACTCGGACAAACCGATCTTCCAATTGCAGTGTTACTCTAGTCGATTTTAATCCACCGAGACCTAGTTGCTCATAAACAGAATATGGCAATAAATTAACACTCGCCCCTAAATCCATTAATGCCTTATCTATTACATGATCACCGATAATACAAGAAATAGTTGGGCAACCAGGATCCAATTACTTAGGCGGGGTTCTGTGTTGAATAATTGAGCTCACTTCCTCGGTGAGGAAAACTCTCTTTTGCACATGGAGCTTCCTCTTTTGTGTGCAAAGATCCTTCAAAAAGTTGGCATAGTTAGGAACTTGCTTGATAGCATCGAGTAATGGGATATTTATGTGAACTTGTTTAAAAATTTCCATTACGACGTTTACACTTGTTCCTTTCTTTGTCAGAGCTAATGGTGATGGAAACGGTGCCCTAGGCACATAAGATGCCTGAGTGGGGTCAGAGTCAAGAGGCACATCTTTAGAGGATGAGGTTTTATCAGCCTCCTTGTCAGATGGAGATGCAATCTACGTTGACTTAGACGGAGATGCAACGACACTCGAATCAGGCACTTGTACCTGATTGTCAACCTGTTTTCCACTCCGAATGGTAGTAATAGATTGGACATCTTCATGGTGACACTCAGATGTACTACCAACTGCGAATTGACCGTTTAGGTTTGAAACAGGTTGACTAGGAAATCTCTCTGACTCTTTCTCCAAAAAGGACTAAGTAATCTTATTCACAGCTATCTCAAGTCTATTGAGGGCTTGAAATTGGTGTTGAGTCGTGGCCTTCAACTTAGATATGTCCTTAGAATGCTGCTCAATTATACTTTTTGAGTGTTGCAGAAACCGATTAACCGTTTCCTCAAAACTTGATGTGTTGGATGGAGGAACTTGGTTAAGATGGGGCCTAACAGAGCTAGAGGCTTGAGGAGTCTAGGAGACAATAACAGGTTCCCCTTGGTGTGGGCCATGGACCCAGGAGAGACTTGGATATTTGGTGAACCCTGAATTGTAATAGTTAGGTTGCAAATTATTGCCAGGTCGATGCATCACATTAAAAGAGTTGACTTGCTTAGCATAGTATGCATGATGATCGTATTGTAAGTCACAATTAGCTATTGAATGATCAAGACTCGAACATGCAGCACAGACTTCAGATGAAGCGTTTGCGAGAAGTACAGGTTGACTCAAATTCAAAAGTGCATCTATCTTTTGAGTCATAGTCATAACAGCCGTCTCTAATTTTGAAACAGAAGGGGGTTGAACAGATGTATATCTAACTTCGTATAGACCGCCCTTGCGCCTATCAGACTATTTTCTCGAATAATCCCATTGCTGAGAATTTTCGAAAAGCGTCTCAAAGAATTCCCAAATTTCACTGATACTCATTTTCATTAATGACCCACCACTAGTGGCCTGATCAATCATACGACAGTTTTGAGGGGTTAAACCGTCTTGGAAGTATTGAACTAGCCGCCACTTCTTGAATCCGTGATGGGGACACCTGACAATGAGCTCGTTGAACCTTTCCCAACATTCATAGAAATTTTCACCCTCTTTTGGTTGAAAATTAGATAAATCTCTTCGGAGAGCATTCGTTTTATGAATGAAGTATTTTTTTTAAACTTTCTTGACAACGAATCCCATGATGTGATGGATTCTGTCTCTAATGCATTTAACCACGATTTCGCCTCATATTTCAGAGAAAAGGGAAATAACCTAAGACAGACCGAATCATCATAAAAGTTTTGGTACTTCAGGGTAGCACAGATGTCAAGAAATTCTTTGACATGAAGATAAGGGTAATGTGGATAAGGATAAGGATGATGAACCTAAATAGGTAATGTGGACTTCAAAGAACTCCTCGAATTCTTGTCGGACAAGTATACTCTTAGAATCACGTACCCAGCTATGCATAAACTACTGGATACGAAGGTTCAAAGTCAACACTCCTAAACAAGCTTCAATTTAAAAAAAAATTAATGCAAGCCTAACCGCTATATGAAGTTGACCTAACTTTGAAAAAATTAAAAACAACGGGACCCTAAGTGACACCTAGATGATGCACAAACAAAATAAATGGCAGACTACCTTAGAACTTTCCTTTACTAATGCAGGGTTGATATTCAATTCAATTTACCTAACCGTGGGAGAGGCGCGGTAATATCCTATAAATCCGTCACTACAGAGTTGCTCCTACCTTTTTTCCACTCTCTAGCTCAAAGTGAAATGCCAGTTCAAAAGTTGTTCCCAGATGGGATATGTTTCTTCACTTGACCACTTTAAGCTATCAAACGTCCAAAGAGGGTTCCTATGAGCGTCACACCAGTCCTAGATAATTATCTTGTTACAAATTTTA
Organism: Berberis thunbergii; assembly: GCA_003290165.1. NCBI lineage: Eukaryota > Viridiplantae > Streptophyta > Magnoliopsida > Ranunculales > Berberidaceae > Berberis > Berberis thunbergii. The sequence goes on along the minus strand of QNQO01010321.1, from coordinate 48,876 downwards.
AATAGTGAAGGCCTAGGTTCCTAACCCTAAAATAGATGGTGATTAACCTATCCGCGAGAGAGGGCATGGGAGTTTCAACTCAATCCTGCCACTAATCAAATTTGCATGCAATACTACCTAGAACAAGCTAAACACAAGTGATCACACAGAAACCGCGTACAGATGCGGTGGGTAGAAGTTACCTCCGGCGTGAACCTCTATCGGGTTACTTGCGACGCCGGGTAGAAGTCGATTTCTGAGAGTTTATTCGCGAATCGCAATATTTCACTTCGTTCCCACTCGAGCTCCTAAGTGTGTGACCGATGCAAAATAAATGCAAAAAAAAAACAATTCAAACTCAAGCAAATAAAACAAATAAGAAAATGACTCGTAACATTATTCCTAAAAATAAATTAAACCTAATTTATAAACTAGCAAAAACAACCCTAGATTTCGATTGTACTATTACAATCCCCGGCAACGGCGCCAAAAACTTGATGGAGTTTTTATTAACCTAAATTAATAAGCTAATAAAAACCATACTTGTAATACTGCAAGTGCACCGCTGTCTAACTGGTAGACAGTGGCAAATACGAGTCGATCCGACGAGGATTGACGAGACAGTCGAATTCTAAAACTTATTTGAACTAATTTAGAGTTGGAGGTTACAACGGATGAAAATTACTAAATTAATAAAATGAAATTGACAACTAAAATTAAACTAATAAGATGATAGAGAGGGGACCGAGACATCGAATCCACCACATGTTCTTTGAGATTTGTGTAATCCAAATTATTGTTTTCAAGAATTAACATGACTAACGTAAAGATTAATCTAAGTTGGCAATTGATTTCAACAAAGGTATAAACCCCTAGCATTGCGTGTCTTCTTACGGTACACACAATCACAGGTTTATTTTAACTAATTCTAAACCCCTAGCATTGCATGTCTTCTTACGGCACACACATTCACAGATTCAGATTAATTCATTAAAGCAGGCTTTGAATATCAATAAAGGGTACTTCTAACTACTGACTAATCTAGATAATTAATCCATATATAATTGATGAAAACAAATTATTGAAACTCAGAAATCAAATGTGTTTAACGTTCAAGTATAAAGAAAACCATAAATTCAAATACAACAAACTCTAGGAAACCATGTGGTTTAATCTTCGCCTCGGCGCGGAGTCTAGAAAATCATGGTGCTGGTGGTGACAGCATCAATGGAGGTGGAATTCATCTCTGCACGAACATGAATCCCAAGAAAGACTATTGATGGACTGTGGTAGCTCAGAGCAAACACCTGGTGCAAATAGCCAAAACTTATTTTTGAATCAGTTTTTCTCCCGCCAAAGTCGTGTACTCTTCGTCTCCAGCAAGTCGCGCTCTACTCAGTCGCTGCTGCTTCGTTCTGGTTCTTCTTCCCCTGTGAAACTCCCTTGCAAGATAGAGATAAATGGTGAGAGAGACACGAGAGAGAGAAAAAGACGAGATGGAAAACGAGAACGACCGAGGTGGCGCGGGGAAACTCTGTTGCGAGGTGCTTGTGACGGTGGTCTTGAAAGAGGGAAACAGTGAGAAATAGATAGGAAAACGGGAAGGAGGGCCGAGAGAGGGGGAGAAACAAGAGCGGTGCTCCCTGTTTTTGTATTTTTAGTGCGAGAAGGGTGGTGCTCGGTGGTTGTGGCTGCTAGAGAAAGAAACAGGGAGATGAGCGGTGGTTGTGCATGAGCTGGTCCGTGGTTGATCAGAAGATAGGGATTAGGGAGAGATGGAGGAGGACGTGAGAGAGATGAGCAAAAGAGAACAACAATGAGGGAGAGAAACAGGGGCGGTGCTCCCTGTTTCTGCTCCTGTGGCGGTGGTGGTGCGTGGGTCTGTTTCGGTGGAGATGGCGAGGTGAGGAGGCGATAGCGGTTGGTTAGTGGTGAGAGAAAGGTCTCTATGTCTCTGCCAAGGAGGAGAGGGAGGAGTGGTGGCTGGAAAAAGAGTGAAGGAGAAAAAACGTGGAAGCAGATAGGGTTTCTTGAAAAAGGGGATAACCTAAACAGGATTCTCCTATTTTCTTGGGCTTGGGTTTTTAGTTAGCTTTTTGGGCTTGGGCTTAGGTTAAATTAGGTGGACCTAGGTTTGTTTTGGTTAGGTTTAAGTATGTGACCCTCTACTTTGTACCACCGCTAGAATCGACCAATTAATATATCATTCCTCAAATTGTCGTCTTTATGCGATTTCATCGATCACGCTCAAATTCCCTACAAAAACATGAAAATGAATAATTAGAATAAAATATACTAATTTAAACACTAACATATATAAATTAAGGGATATATTATGTAATAATTACATGAATATCAGCTCACTCTATAACGGTCCTCACTAAACACCCACTCTATAATCGAATTAAAGCAGTTTGATATCAATTACGCCCCAAGAACATCCATCAAAGCTCAAGCATTGGTGGACTTCATCGCTGAATTTACAGGCGATGGAGAACGGGAGTCAGAAGATCAACGATGGGTTCTACATTGTGATGGGTCATCCACAGTTAATGGGATGGAGCTAGAGTTACTGTCCACTCCCCAACCAAGGTAACTCTGGAGAAAGTCGTCAAGTTTTTTTTTCCTGCCTCCAATAACAAAGCAGAGTACGCGGCTCTCTTGTTAGGCTTGAAGCTTACCAAGGGGATTGGAATTGACGAACTGACAGCGTACAACGACTCTCGTCTAGTAATCAACCAGATCAAAAGAGAATTCAACAACAAAGATTCTTGGATGTTGGCTTACCGCAATAAAATAATCAATACCATGAGTTGATTCAAGAGGATATAACTCCAACGATGTCCCAGAAAGGACAACGAAGAGACTGACACACTTGCAAAAAGGGCATCGGCTACAATTGAGACTGTCGACGAACTAATTGACCACTCCCCCATTTCGCCAATAAATGTTCATCCTCGTAGCCATAGACTACTTCACCAAATGGGTTGAAGTGGAGCCCCTGGCCAAAATAGGCAAAAAATTAAATTGAGAATTTCATATGGGCATCCATCATATGCAAATTTAGCATCCCAATGAGACTAGTCGGTGACAATGAGACTAAGTTAGAAGACAGAAAGGTTAAAAAGTTAAGTGATAACCTTAACATCAGCCACCACTACTCCTCACCAGGGTACCCCAAGCCAATGGGGAGACAAAAGTCACCAATGGGACCATCTGGAAAGCACCCAAAAGAAAACTTGATGCAGCCAAAAGCCTGTGGATCTCAGAGTTACAAGAATTCTCTGGGCATATTGGACAACCAAAATAACTCCTACTGAGGAAACACCGTTCGCTCTAGCTTACGGGTCGGAAGCAATGATCCCAATAGAGCTCAGAATACCAATGTTCAGAACAGAGGAGTTCAGGTCGGATCACAACGATGAAGCTTTGTGCGTCGAACTAAATCTCCTTGAGGAAAAAAGATGAGGTTTCTGCCAAGATAGCTGCCTACCAACAGAGAATGGGTCAGTACTATAACAAGAAGGTCAAGCCATGAGAGTTCAAAGTGGGAGATTGGGTACTCTGGAGAACTCAGCAGAACACTAAGAAACCAGGGGTAGGCATGCTAAATTCCAACTGGGAAGGACCGTACAGAGTAACAAATATCAACAGGCCAGGTGCATACTGGTTAGAAAACGTGAACGACGAAGGTCTTAAGTGGCCATGGAATGTAGAGCATCTAAAAAAATATTATCAATAAATTCAAGGTATTTGCTTTACTAAAGTTTCACTGCCGATTCATTAAACTCAGTTGAGAATCTAATCAATTTATACCGATCTGACCTAGAGCTCGGGCCTCTTGGTCTGGTCACCATGTCAGACCACGAGATGAATTAAATGAGTCAGGACACCTAAGTCAGACTTATGCACCTAACACCTCCTGATCTGATCACCATTAACTGAATTAAACAAGTTAGACCGAGCTATCTAATGGAACTTCTATTTGCTCTACAGCCTAGTCTGCCAAGAACAGATCAAGATGGCTTAGAAAGTGGGAGTCTAGTCAAAGCTCATGGAGCCTGATCAAGATGGTTTGCCACGCATCTTTGTCCCACCATAGACAATGATTGCGGAACCAGGCCAAAGTTCAGTCAGTTCATGCAGTCTGGTGAAGATAACTTCTGGTCCGCTCTACACCTAATCCGCCAAGAACGGATCAATATGGCTTAGAAATTGGGAGTCTAGTCAGAGCTCTAGAAACCTAATCAAGATTACTTGCCATGCATCTTTGTCTCGCCATAGATAATGATGGCGAAACCTGACCAAAGTTTGGTCAGCTCATAAACAATGTGGAAGATAACTTTTGGTCCACTCTACATTCTGGTCCAACAGATTAAGATGACTTAAAAAGCGGTGTTCTAAAAAACGCTAGGCGCTGGGCGGGCGGCGAGCAGGTGCCTAGCGCCCAGGGGCTTAGGCGGCACCTAGGCGGGTGGTAGGTTTTGTATTATAACTTTAATAATTTACAAAAGTTAAGCATAATATATTATCAATTACATCCAATTTAATGCCAAGATACATATGCAAAATTTATAAACATGAAAAATTAACAATCATGAACAAAATTTATTAAAACTCAAATGATTGAAGTTGGTCATGATGGATACTTTATATAAAATTGAATTTGTTGACAAATATCCAAACCTACTCTTTTATTTTTCTTCAAATTGTATGAATAACCTCAGTCATGTTTGATAAAATCTACATTAGTAAATTGGTACCGGTAGGTCCTCCGAGAATTTTGTTAAGTAATCATCATTTGCTACAATTAGACATATACTGAATAAAAAACAATAAAATAGTTTATTTCATAAAAAAAAAGATGAAAGAAAAATAAAATAAGAACACAATTAGCCTTATTAAATAAAGAAAAAAAAATCACCCAGACCGCCTAGACCCCACCTAGGCTGCCCAGACTGCCCAGAACCCGCCCAGCCATTAATCTGGGCGATTTTCTACCTTCTAGCGCCTAGGCGCCGCCTAGGCCAAATTTTAGAACACTGTTAAAAAGTGTGAGTCTTGTCAGAGCTCATGAAGCTTGAACAAAATGACTTGCCAAGAATCAATGTCCTGCCATAGCCAATGATGGCCACACTTAACCCAAAGTGTAGTCATCTCATGCAGTCTGACGAAGAAAATTTTTGCTCCACTCTACAACCTATTCCGCCAAGAACGAACTAAGATGGCTTAAAAAGTGGGAGTCTAATAAGAGCTCATGAAGCCTAACCAAAATGACTTGTCAAGAATCATTGTCCTGCCACAACCAATGATGGCCATACTTAACCAAAAGTTTAGACAACTCATGAAGACTAATGAAGATAACTTTTGGTTCGCTCTAATGCCTAGTCCGTCAAGATCGAATTAAAACGGCTTGAGAAACAAAAAGTATAATTAATATTCACGTACTTATTACATAATATAGCCCTTAAGTTATATATGTTAGTGTTTCGATTATTATATTTTATTCTAATTCTTTCATTTTCACGTCTTTGTAGGAATTTGAGCATGAACGATGAAATCGCATTAATGCGACAATTTGAGGAATGATTAATTGGTTGATTCTAGCGGTGGTACAAAGTAGCAGGTCACATGTCTAAACCTAACTCAAACAAACCTAGGTCCACCTATTTTAACCTAAGCCCAAGCCTAAAAAGATAACCTAGAAAACTAAGCCCAACATAACAGGAAAAGGGGAGAACCCTATTTGGGTTTCCTCTCTCCTCTTTTCCTGATCCTCTCCCCTTTTTAGGAAAGCCCTCTCCTCTTCCAGGTTCTTGCCCCTATGCCTCTCCTCTCCTCTTGGGCAAAGACATAGAGACTTTCATCTCTTGCCACTAACAAACCACCGTAACAACGGCGACCACCGTCCAGCGCATCCACACCCTATTTCACACGCCCAACAACAATCGCCACCATCTCCATGTTCCTTTCCTCATCCCCTTTTCTCACCACGCCAAACAGCCGCCATCTCACTATTTCGCACAACCACAACCCTCCATCAACAACAAACCAATAGATAACCCATGCACGACCACGAAACAGAGCAGCCCCTGCTCCTCTCCCCTTCCACGCCACCGTCCAGCATCCACACTGCTGAGCACAACCATCAGCCGCCACCTCGCCTACCTCCCTCACCCATCTCTGTCTTCCTTCCTGCTTCCCTCTCTCTCGACCACCGTCGCACACGACCTCGCGATAGAATAGAGAGCGCACATACAGAAAGCGCCTCTTTGTCCTCCTTCGTCCTTCGCGTCACTTCGTCTCTCTCTGTTCCTTCATCTCTCTCTCGCAGATGAACCAGATCAAAGCAGCGGCGGAGCTCGCTGGAGATGAAGAACGCGACTTTTCTTGCAAGAGAAAACTGTTTTGAAAAACAATTATGCTATTAGCACTAGGATACTTGCTTTTTGTACCACCACAGTACGTTTGCAGCCCTTCGTGTCGCGTGTTCATGCAGGAATTGATAGATTCCACCTACACCACTGTTGTGATGTCATCCACCATGATCTTCTAGACCCAGAGCCGAGGCGAAGATGAAACCACAGGGTTTCCTAGAGTTTGTCGTATATAAATTTATTGTTTTCTATATGTTTGAATGTCAAATACAGTTGATTTTTGAATTTCAATAATTTACTTTCACCAATTATATCCGAAAAATTATCTAGAATAATCGGTAGTTAGAAGTTCCCTTTATTGATTTCAAAGTCTGCTTTAATCAATTAATTTGAATCTGTGATTATGTGTGCCGTAAGAAGACATGCAATGTTAGGGGTTTAGAATTAGTTAAAATAAACCTGTGATTGTGTGTCGTAGAAAGACATGCAATGCTAGGAGTTTATGCCTTCGCTGAATTCAATTGTGATGTAGATTAATCTTTAGATTAGTCGTATTGATTCTTGAAAACAATAATTTAGATTGCACGAATCTCGAAGAACCTGTCGTGAATTTGATGTCTTGGTCTACTCTCTATCATCTTATCAGTTTAATTTTAGTTGTCAATTTTATTTTCTTAATTTAGTAATTTACATCTGTTGTAGCCCCCAACTCTAAATTAGTTCAAATAAATCTTAGAATTCGACTATCTCGTCAATCCTCGTGGGATCGACCCGTATTTGCCATTGTCTACCAGTTAGAAAGTCGTGCACTTGCGGTATTACAAATAGGGTGTATTAACTTAATAATTTAGGTTAATAAAAACTCCATCAAGTTTTTGGTGCCGTTGCCGGAGATTGTAACAGTACAATCGAAATCTAGGGTTGTTTTTGCTAGTTTATAAATTAGGTTTAATTTTCTTTTTAGGAACAGTGTTAGGAGTCACTTTCTTATTTGTTTTATTTGCTTGAGTTTGAATTAATTTTGCATTTATCTTGCAGGCGGTCACACACATAGGAGCTCAAGTGGGAACGAAATGAAATATCGTGATTCGCAAGAAAACTTTCAGAAATTGACTTCTACCCGGCGTTGCAAGTAACCCAAAAGAGGTTCACGCCGGAGGTAACTTCTACCCACCGCATCTGCACTCGGTTTCTGTGTGATCATTTGTGTTTAGCTTGTTCTAGGTAGTATTGCATGCAAATTTGAATAGTGGCAAGATTGAGTTGAAACTTCTGTGCCTTCTCCTGCGGATAGGTTAATCACCATCTATTTTAGGGTTAGAAACCTAGGCCTTTACTATTTAAAATTTCTAGCAAGATAATTATCTAGGGCAGGTGTGATGCTCATAAGGACCCTCTTTGGACGTTTTATAGCTTAAAGTGGTCAAGTGAAGGAACATATCCCATTTGGGAACGGTTCTTGAACTGGCATTTCACGTTGAGTTAGAGAGTACTGGAAAAAGAGGTAGGAGCAACTCTAGAGTGGCGGATTGATAGAAAATTATCGTGCCTCTCCCACGGTTAGGTAAATTGAATTGAATTTCAACTCTACAGCAATAACAAAGCTCTAGGGTCGTCTGCCATTCATTTATTTGCGCATCATTTAGGTGTCATTTAGGGTTCCATTCTTTTTATTTTTTTTTAAAGTCATGTCATCTTCATATAGTGGTTAGGCGTGCATATATTAAAAAAAATCTTGAAACCAAGGAAATGGTAGAAAAGAAAGAATTTAAGGATTACTTCTCCCCTTCTACCTCAAGGTTCGAAACAGTTCTCATGACAATGACTCAGAATTTAGATGCAATTATGAATTTTACTCAACCCCTACCTCCCACTAATGTTTCATTTCAGTGTTGTGCTGCATGTTCGAGTCCTAGTCATTCTACAGCTGATTGTAATTCGCAATATGATTATCCTGAATATTTCGATGACCAAATCCATTCTTTTAATGCCAATTGGCGACTTGGTTTTAATTCAAAGTCCAAATATTACAGCCCTGGTTTTGCCAATAATCAAAATCTCTCCTGGGCTCATAACTCACACCAAAGGGGACATATTTTCTATCAAGCTCCTCAATACCCTAATCATGTTATGCCTCAATTTAACCAAGCTCTTCCATCCAACACATCAAGTTTAGAGGAAACGATTAACCGTTTTATGCAGCACACAGAACGACTGCTTGAACATGATTCTCAGGCTATGTTAGAGTCAAAAGCCATTATTCAACACCAATCTCAAGCCATCAATAGACTTGAGATAGTTGTGGATCATATTACTGAGGAATTTTCTAAAAGTGAATTAGGAAGAGTTACTGGTCACTCTGTTCAAAATTCAGAGGGTCAATTCATAACTGGTAACACATCGGAACCCGAGTCAGATGATGTTTTTGAGGATAATGTGATCGAAACTACATTGTTTCATGACCCATTCCCTTCCCCACATTTACATAATGACCCACTCGACATATGCCTTCCTAGTGACTCTTACATCACTGTTCTTTGGAGTCAAGCATCGACTATTTTCACGATAATGACCACATAATTCAAGAAATAGTCAAGTCGTTATCAGATGACGCATCTAATGAGAGACTACATGCCATAGGTAGTGCTAATTCTAGGTTTGGGGTGTTGTTGCGTTGTCTAACTCGTCATCTTGGTGTCGTTCATTTTGCTATGATGAACCTGTACCACCCGATATATCTATAGACATACTTCTTTCCATCCCTTTCATATTGACAGATACTACCTATATGGATCCATTGTTTGTAAGAGATGATTTCAATTTTGACCACCCTATTGTGATACATATTCAATTTTCTGATTTGCAACCTGACATAGGATGTCCCTTTTTAGGAGTAGGTAGGAGTCATTTGCTAGATATCATTGTTTGTGAGCCCTTTCTGCTCAAGGTTCCCATGGATTTTTTAAGAATGTGAGTTCATTTGCATTTGCTCTATAATTTTGCATGGCGCCTTCGTAGCTTTTGTGATGTGTTAGTATACGTTGTGTCGCATGTGGTTGCTACTGTTTGTTGGACGAATCCTCAACTTTTTAGGTTGTTGCTATATGCCCCATTTTGAGGAAAGTATTCTCTATATATGTATTCCTCGTCATTTCGTGGTACATCAATTATGAGGAAGAATATATGTCGGGCTGACGACGTTAAACCAAACACTCCTAGGAGGCAGCCTAGCTTCAGTTGTGTCATTATGGTTAGTCTGGATTGATTTTCGAGTTTTTTCTAGTTGCATTTCACTCATACTCATTATCTCCGTAACAACTTTGACTTACAACTGATACATTCAATTTTTTTTCATTTTTTCATTTGTATATTTTTTTTGTATCCTGTATTGTTTTTATCAATTTATTATGATGAGTCCACAGTTCTTATGTTTTTGAGTGTTCATTGGTGGACGATTTCGTCGAAATTGGTAAAAACTTTCCCATGGTAATATCACTCTAACTTTTATCTTTTCTTTTACCTACATTTGTCATGATCATCATTTTATACATTGAGGACAATGTTTGGGGGTGAGTTTATGAGTTTTTCTGCATTCTTCGAAATTTTTTGAACTGAAATATATTTCACAATTGACTATTGTATTCTACTCAATCTCCATTGAATACATAGTTAATTATGAATGTGTGGAAATTTTTTGATTTAAAAATGCATTCAAAATCTTCCAATGAAGAGAATATGCTTTCAAGTATGTCTTTAAATTCGAGCAATGCATGCTTTCACTTGTCACTTTTATATATCAACAGGAAAACATAAGGTTTGATATTATCTTTAAGTTAAATATATTTCATGATATTTCTCGACTCGACCACTCTTGCACTATAAGCCGAGTTAACATAAATTTAAGTTAATCAGTAAGATATTAATTAGAAAACCTTAGAATAATAGCAGAGACTTAACCCTTGTGAGTTTCGAGATATTCTTTTTTTTTAGGGTTATTAAAATAAACTCCGACTTTTCTTGAATCTGCATTATCTCGTTGATGATCTCATTATTCTTGTTTCTTTTATTGATTGCTTTGAGAATTACTTTAAAATTTAATTATTACACTAGAACTTCTTGGTTTATTTAGTTGAGATGTCATAATACCGATTAGAGCTTAAGAAGTGATATAGGTATTTTTTTTCTTTGAACCGTTCTTTAGTCTTTTTAGTCTACCTAATAATAAATATATGTTTGCAGCCCTTTGAACCAAACCCCATCTCCATTAACTACTCCAGTTATGGAGTAGTATCCCATATTATTGTTATCCTTGCCCAATGTCTCTGAGAATGTGTATGGTTGATATATTTTTGGAATGGGCAAATAAAAAAAAGAATTGAAACTAGATATTCCATGAATCCTCGGGACTTAAATGTTTTATTGTGAATAAGGGGAGAGCATGTCGCTGATTTTATAAAAGAAAAAAAGAAAAAGAAAAGAAATATGAAGAAAAATTTCGAAGGAAGAAAAATTAATGGTGTACAACATTGGTATATTCTTTAAAGCCCCACATGTTTATTAAAGAGTGTATCCATTCTCAGAGAATTTTCTGTATCCTTTTCCATTCTTGTCAGCCAAAATCTTAGCCTAATTACAACCTAATAAGGACCTAATTGATCTTAAGTAAATCTCTGGTTCATAGACGTGGATATTAAATAGACAAGAACTATGGTGTGTGATTCAACATTCTCAAAGTAATTGATATTCCTGTCCATGAGATTATATTCAATTCATTCTTTTAAAAATTTGTTTTTCATGATTAGTATATATGAGATGTTTGTGTTTCCATAATTTATTCTCTTTCTCACATATAAACTGAGTGATAACTAACCAATCTCTGGGTGATTCATTTATGAGTGACAAAAGAGATTTGTAATTGAAGCGTACTATTCAAAGGTTATCTAGTCGTATTTTTACTGAGAAAAATAAAGTTATGTTGATAAGGCCATGCACACACACACTTCGAGTTGAGAATAATTGATGAAATTTATTTAACCTTTGGGTATTATTAAATCGTTGTTAGACTTTTTGATATATTATTGTGACACTGTTAGTTGTTTTCTGAAATTTTTGGCAATTAGATTATTACTCTGAGGATAATAGATAGAGTGCTCAGGTTACAACGATTTGGAAATTTATTGAGCCATAATGTTTGTGGGTAACATTTCTGGAAACCCTCACGAGACTATACCTCGTCCACTAGAGGTAATCTGGGGTTTAAAGCCTTGTTGCACGTTTAAGGTAAGTGCAACCGATGATTCCTGCGAAAGTGAGTTAGAATTTTATTTTTATTGTTTAGCTCGAGGACTAGCAAAACATAGGTTTGGGGGTATTTGATATTCACTTAATGATTACATAATATATCCCTTAATTTATATATGTTAGTGTTTCAATTATTATATTTTATTCTAATTATTTCATTTTCATATCTTTGTAGAAATTTGAGCGTGAACGATGAAATCGCATTAAGGCGACAATTTGAGGAATGATTAATTAGTTGATTCGGTGGTACAAAGTAGCGGGTCACATGTCTAAACCTAACCCAAACAAACCTAGGTCCACCTATTTTAACCTAAGCCCAAGCCCAAAAAGCTAACCTAGAAACCCAAGCCCAACCTCTCCTCTCTTTTCCTGATCCTCTCCCCCTTTTAGAGGAAAGCCCTCTCCTCTTCCAGGTTCTTGCCCTTACGCCTTTCCTCTCCTCTCCTCCTGGGCAGAGACATAGAAACCTTCGTCTCTCACCAGTAACCAACAACCGTCCAGCGCATCCACACCCTGTTTTGCACGCCCAACAACAGCCGCCACCATCTCCTTATTATTCTCCTTATCCCCTGTTCTCACCACGCAAAACAACCGCCATCTCACTATTTCGCACAACCACAGCCCGCCATCAACAACGAACCAACAGACAACCTACGCACGACCATGAAACAGAGCAGCCCCTACTTCTCTCCCCTTCCACACCACCGTCCAGCATCCACACCGCTGAGCACCACTATCAGCTGCCACCTCACCTACCTCCCTCACCCATCTCTCTCTTTCTTCTCTCTCAACCACCGTCGCACACGACCTCGCGACAGAATAGAGAGAGCACACATAAGGAGCGCCTCTCTGTCCTCCTTCGTCCTTCGCATCACTTTGTCTCTCTCTATTTTCTCTTTATCGCAGGTGAACCAGATCAAAGCAGCGGCGGCGTAGAGTGGAGCTCGCTGAAGACAAAGAACAAGACTTTTCTGGTGGGAGAAAATTGTTTTGAAAAATAGTTTCACTATTCGCACCCGAACAATTGCTTTTTGTACCACCACAGTACGTTTGCAGCCCTTCGTGTCGCGTGTTCGTGCAGGAATTGATAGATTCCACCTACACCAGTGTTGTGATGTCATACACCATGATCTTCTAGACCCAGTGCCAAGGCGAAGATGAAACCACAGGGTTTTCTAGAGTTTGTCGTATATAAATTTATTGTTTTCTATATGCTTGAATGTTAAATACATTTGATTTCTGAATTTCAATAATTTTCTTTCACCGATTATATCCGGAATAATTATCTAGACTAATCGCTAGTTAGAAGATGCCTTTATTGATATTCAAAGTCTGATTTAATCAATTAATTTGAATCTGTGATTGTGTGTGTCGTAAGAAGACATGCAATGCTAGGGGTTTATGCCTTTGCTGAAATCAATTGTGATGTAGATTAGTCGTGTTGATTCTTAAAAACAATAATTTAGATTGCACGAATCTCGAAGAACCTGTGGTGAATTCGATGTCTTGGTCTACTCTCTATCATCTTATCAGTTTAATTTTAGTTGTCAATTTCATTTTCTTAATTTAGTAATTTTTATCTACTGTAACCCCCAACTCCAAATTAGTTCAAATATATCTTAGAATTTGACTGTCTCGTCAATCCTCGTGGGATCGACCCATATTTTTCACTGTCTACCAGTTAGACAGCCGTGCACTTGCGGTATTACAAATAGGGTGTATTAACTTAATAATTTAGGTTAATAAAAAATCCATCAAAGATTGCGGAACCTAACCAAAGTTTAGTCAGCTCATGCAGTCTGGTAAAGATAACTTCTAGTCCGCTCTACACCTAGTCCGCCAAGAACGGATCAATATGGCTTAGAAATTGGGAGTCTAGTCAGAGCTCTTGGAACCTAATCAAAATGACTTGCCAAGCATCTTGGTTCCGCTATAGACAATGATGGTTAAACCTGACCAAAGTTTGGTCAGCTCATAAACAATTTTGAAGATAACTTTTGGTCCACTCTACATTTTGGTCCAACGGATTAAGATGACTTAAAAGTAGGAGTCTCGTCAGAGCTCACGAAACCTGAACAAAATGACTTGCCAAGAATCAATGTCCTGCCACAGCCAATGATGGCCACACTAAACCCAGAGTGTAGTCATCTCATGCAATCTGACGAAGATAACTTTTGCTTTTGCTCCACTGTACAGCCTAGTCCGCCAAGAACGAACTAAGATGGCTTAAAAAGTGGGAGTCTAATCAGAGCTCATGAAGCCTAAACCAAAATGACTTGTCAAGAATCATTGTCCTTTCACAACCAATGATGGCCACACTTAACCAAAAGTTTAGACAGCTCATGAAGACTAATGAAGATAACTTCTGGTTCGCTCTAATGCCTAGTCCGTCAAGATCGGATTAAAACGGCATGAGAAACGAAAAGTATAATCCAGGTCACAATGATCTTTGGTCCGCCAAGATAATTTCTACTCCGCTGGATGAAGTTTAGTCAACTTGCATAATCTGGCCAAGATAGCTTCTAGTCCACCAAAATGATTCCGCTAATCAGGGTTTAGTCAGTCCAAGAAAGTCGATGAACACAACTTCTGATCCATTCAATACTCTAGTGCGACTATGGACCAAGATAGCTAGATAATTTTTTGTCTTCTTAAAAGTATAGACCAAAAATATTTGCCCCTAAGAGCACATTCATGTTCAATGGTCAGAACTTATATGAAAAGGTTAACTTTTCATATTCCAGACTAAGTGAAATCTTTTATCCAAAGACTAACACCATGGCAAGACAACATAGAAAAGATTCAGCCGGAAAAGTCTAGGAAATACAAGTGATGATACATAAAAATGGTCACACTCCTTAGTCGAACACTGTCATGATGATCTCGAGGAACTACGGGCTCAAGCATCAGCCCAACACAGATCCAGCCCAAGTGAATCTAAGCCCGCTCAACTTCACTCAGACCAAGAGAACTCAAACTCTCACAGCATGCTAGGCCCACACGTCTCACAACCATCCTCAATACTCATAAACCCTCTTCAGGCAAGTATCTCGAGGATCAACTTCGGACAGGCAACTACAACTACTCTCTGCTTCCAACTAGGAAGTGAACACTAGAGTATCTTCCACACAGGGAAACTCCCTTCTACGAATTGCTCTTGGATTGGAAATTATCTCTTGTGTATCTAGGCGTGCAAAGCTAACAGGGAACTTCCCTCCTACATCACGACTATTAATTAGAGAGGGATCTCCATGAAGATATCCTCCCTATACTACGCCTACGATGGCTTGGTTAAACCAGGACTCCTTGCACTATAAATAAGACATGAGGTTGGTAAGCTAAGGTATGCTACAAATCCTTGTTACAACATTACACCTTCCTCAGATCCTTGTATGACGTTAGCATCGAAGTGTCATCGGCTACCCCACGGTGGTGTGTGAATCACATGCGTTACTTGCGCAGGTCAGCAGGAACAAGGTCAAAACAGGGAACGAAATCGACTGCATCAGTTTGGCGCCATCCGTGGGGACGACATAGTTCTTAACTTTACACTAAGCGTCGTCTCCTACCAAATCCCAGAGAGATGGTGACTACTAGGTCACGCAACAACGAACCAAGGGACACATCAATCTCTCTGGTTGTCCCTATACCAGTTCCCGCCATGCACGGGCAGCCTACTCACCCCCCCTACACCAATGATGGCAATTGCGGACCAAAGAAATGAGGTGCTGGCATCTCAAATACAGCAGGTTATCAAGGCGGTGGAGACACTCACACGACAGAATCCACCCGCTGCTAATGGAGACAAGGAACAACACGGACCTTCACCTCCAGTGGATGATAGGGAGCAAGCGTAGGAGAGTTAGCCCCCTGCTAGTTCCCATGGGACTAAGGGAGGTTGTTCGGCTAATGGTGATCCAGCCACCAGGACAGAGAGGCTCGGTCCCGAGAATCCTCTCCACAGATAAGCGCATGACCCGAACGTACTATATTGCCTCTCCATCCCACCCTTTGTGGACATGATCATGAGTGAACTTCCGAGAAAGTTCACTCCCCCGAAGCTTGATTCCTATGACGAAACCACCGATCCTTTCGATCATCTACGCCATTATCAACACGTAATGGCGCTCAAGGAAGGATTTTAATCCGTCATGTGCAGAACCTTTTCCACCAGTCTTAAAGTCCCTGCATTGACGTGGTTCCACAACCTTCCACCGAAGTAAATCAACTCCTTCAAAACATTGGTGAAGGAATTCTTGACACGTTTCGTCGAAAGCCAGCGTTTCAGAAAAGTCTCGTACTACATATTCTCTCTAAGGCAGAGGTCCGGCGAGACGCTATGAGAATATGTCACACGCTTCAACAACAAGCTGACCCTCATCGATGGGTGCAGCGACGATACAGCTGTGACGACATTCATTGCGGCCTCAAAAAGGGAAAGCTCTTTGAGGACCTCACCTTGGAGCCCCTTTTGGACATGGCAGAGCACCTCAAGAGCGTCCAAAGACACATCACTCTGGAGGAGAGCCTGCTAGAAGAGACAATGAAAAGTATTATGCGTACCACAAGGAAGGCGACCACAACACCAATGATTGCAAAAGTTTGAGGTATGAAGTAGAGCACTGGATCCACAAGGGCAAATTGAAAGACTTCCTAAAGTTTGAGAAGCAAACAGAACAGACCAGGGACAAGGGGGAGTCAGTCAAAGAGATAGAGAATGAGACTCCTTGGATAATATACGTCTTTCACGGAGTCAGACATAATGAAGACCAGTCACACGGGTCCCACAAGCATACTATGCTGGATATGCGGACACGGCCCGCGGATGAAGACAGACGCATTTGCTATTCGAAAATTCAGAACCTTATTCCCACTTTGACTTTCACAGACAATGACCTCGATGGAGTCCTAGCACCGCACAACGACACCTTGGTCATCTCCATTTCCATTGCAAAGTGGGAAGTAAAAAGAGCACTCGTTGACACAGGAAGCTCTCTCAACGTTCTGCTCTACAATGTTTTCCGCAACATGGACCTCAATGAGGAAAACCTAGTGCCATCAGAGCACCTGCTGATTGGATTCAGCGGGAAGAATTGTTTTTCCATCATAAAGATAAGATTAGCCACGATAGCCAGAGAACCACGGCTGAAGAAGATCATATTTCTTGACTTCGTCGTGGTAGATGCACCATCGTCCTACAACCTCATCTTGGGAAGACTGTGGCTACACCAAATGGAAGCAGTGGTCTCCACCCTTCACCATTGTGTTAAGTATATTGCTAACAACTCAGAAGGGACAATACGTGGAGAACAACCTATGGCACGAGGCTACCACTACGCCGCACTGAAACAATTATAGTGCTCCCAGATCTCGCTACATCATGCAAAGCAGCCTGACCCAGTGCAAAGCCAAAAAACGGAAGAGACATCATTTTTGTGCAGTAGAGGAGCAGTCAACTCTCTCGCCCAATGAGTCGTAATGGCAATGACAAGTGGGAACACATCCCCCCGACATTCCGTCGGCGAGGAGATCCAGCCCTCTGCAAGGTTTGCTCTTCATTGACCTATGTAACGCCTCAAAAGTCCACTAAATGAAAGCCATCCAAATTCTCTTCGAGGCCAAAATCAGTTTATCTCCATCAACAGTAAGTGTGTTTTAAGCAGTGTTCTAAAAATCGCTAGGCGAGCAGGTGGCTAGCGCCCAGGGGCCTAGGCAGTCTTAGGTTTTGTATTATAACTTTAAAAATTTACAAAAGTTAAGCATAATACCTTATCAATTACATCCAATTTAATGTCAATATACATATATAAAATTTAAAAACATGAAAAATTAACAATCATGAAAAACTTTTATTAAAACTCAAATGACTGAAGTTGGTCATGATGGGTACTTTATATAAAATTGAATTTGTGGACAAATATCCAAATCTACTCTTTTATTTTTCTTCAAATTACATGAATAACCTCAGTTGTGTTTGATAAAATCTACATTAGTAAAATTGGTACCGACAGATCCTTTGATAATTTCATTAAGTAAAAATCCTTTGCTACATTTAGACATATACTGAATGAAAAAATAATTAAATAGTTTATTTCTAAAAAAGAGGAAAGAAAATAAAATAAGAACAAAATCATCCTTACTAAAAAATAAATATAAAATAAAATAAAATAAAAATTGCCCAGGCCGCCTAGACCCGCCCAGAACCGGCCAGACTACCCGCCCAGCCATTAATCTGGGTGGTTTTACACCTTCTAGCACCTAGGCGTCGCCTAGGCCGATTTTTAGAACACTAGCTTTAAGTTGTTTGTTTCTCTTTCCGTGGTCAATATTGAGTTTAGAGTTCTTAAGAGACTTATGTGATTCGCAATCATTTAAGAAATAAAACAAGAATTTCATAAACAAACTCTATTGATTATTGGAAAGATGTAACAAGAAGCACCTTGAGGAGGATACAAAATACTACATAATACGAACGCCCTGAGGCGGATACAAAGGCCTACATATTATGAACGCCCTGAGGCGGGTACAAAAGACTACATACTGCAGGCATTTGATCAGCATGGAGTGATGACTAGCTCAAACTGTCTGGTCCCGTAAGCGACACAAACAGTCCAGGGCAAGCTACCTGCAAGCGAAGGGACACTCCACGGAACGTCACTTTCAAATATGGTACGCGAAGGTACATAATTGACAACCAGAAGTACCTGCGAAGACTCAGACCCAATTCCCACACTTTGCAAACTTGGGACAAATATCAGGTAAACTCAGAATGCATACACCTTCCCACACAAGAGGGAATGGAATATTTGGGAATCAAAGGCCCACTCCAACAGGCCATACTTGACTCCACCTACAACTCGGATGTCAACTTTCAGCAAAAGGGAAGCGACGGTGTTAATTGAGAAGTGGTGGAGGCAGCCACCACGATGTGGGATGCAGATGCTATCTCTGAGATCAAACAATCAGGAACAACGATAAGGCACCTGCACATAAAATACAAACCCTTCCCTTGGGAAAATACTCGTAGTACTTCTTCGTGATATGAGTAGAAATTACGAGACCTCAGCAGGTTAACTATGTGCCAACCCACAACAAGTGACCATGCATAACAACAACTATCACCTGCCTGGTTGACGTAAACATCAGAACTTTCGGAAACTCCAATGATGAAGATCCAACTTCAGCCTTTGGAAAACCCAAAGCATCTTCTCCAGACAAGAACATTACAGGAAATAAATTCAGCAAAAGATGGTGCCTACAACGATTGGAAAACACCATTATATAAACATAGTGGTTCACCAAACGAGCACTCCTGCATTAACTGCCAAGCATTGAATGTCGTATGGGAAAATGGAAGACAACGGTTCCCAAGGAAATTGCGCAGATCATGTCAATCAATTAATGGTAGTACACGCAACCCCATCAATTGAGGGGGAGTAACCAATATACTCAAACGTCAGACAGCCTACACCATACACGTGTCACCATGCGATCTATGTCATACACATAATGCACCACGCAAGAGATCTTAGCCCTTCCTTTGCGGTCCCAAGGGCTCAGCCTATTATCCGAATAGCACCCTATCGCATGCGCACTCGAGGATTCTAGTCAACTTTTACGTATGAAACTTTACCACTCGCCGAGTTAAGGTAACTTCGTCCACACTCTGAACCACTAGGTGCGCACACCCCTCAGCAAACAGAACCTATGGTCAAATCGGGCATGCTTAGTCAGCCAACACTGATGACGATAGCTTCTGGTTCACCCCGACACCAAGTCTGTTTAGCGCAGGCATCAACGGTTTAGGAAGTGGGAGTCTAATCAGCGCTGCCATGCCTGATGACAACGACTTGCTAGGGATCACTGCCTCATTCACGGTCAGTGTTCGCCGAACCTAATCAGGTAAGCCTAGTTTATGATGACTAGCAACGAAAGCTTCTGATCAAAACTTGGACTTGTAGCCCCCACTGCGACGGTGTAGATAGTTCGAAAGGTGGGAGCCTAGTCAGTCCCGAACTTATTCTGACGGCTTGCCATGGGACCACTACTTTTTAGTGTGACCGCTGAACCCTCCCAAATTTGTAGCTTGGTCCACTCAGGTGTTGATAATTTGGATGATGGGAGCCTAATCAGTCCTGAACTGATTTCGATGGCTCCCCACGGGACCACTGCTCTTCAGCATGGCCGCCAAACCCCTCTCGAACATGTAGCCTCCACCGAGCGAGAAGGGCGTCGATGGTTAGAAAGGTGGAAGCCTAGTCAATCCCGAACTGTATCTGTCGGCTTGCACGGGACCAATTCTCTTTAGCCACGTTGCCAAACCTTTACTCCCCGATTTTGTCAACCGCTTTGCTTGGTCATAAATAATTCAAAAGGTGGAAGCTTACTCAGTCCCGAACTAATTTCGACAGCTTGCCACGGGACCACTGTTCTTCAGCGTGGCCATCGAACCTTTACTCCCCAAATCTATCGACCGCTCTACTCAGTCATAAACAATTTAGAATGTGGGGATCTCAAATAGCTCTCCACACATCCCCCGCTCTCCCTTAGGACTGCAAACGCAAATATGAGCTTAGCTGAATCAGCGCCTTCACGCTCAAATGGGTTGACATTCTAACATTAGAAAAAGGTCACTCGTGCTGATACAAGGATAGTACAACCGGTGTCCAGATGAAATCTAATTAGGATGCCAACTCGAGCTTATGGCGCCTGACTCGGTGTGAACACTCTGACACGCACTTTCGACCACCACAGCTTGCCCGCGGCAACAACTACAGCTGACCAGTCAGACAAACAAGAAAAAGCTCAAACAACTTACCTATAAGACAGGACACAACTCGGGTGACTCAGCCCCTAGTTAAATTGTTCGCAACATGTCCGCTATCGGACATAACTACCCAGCAATGACCTCGAGTCATTCACAATACGAAGCAGTCAAGCTCTTTGCCGCAGACAAACCAGAAAACGTCCTATTGATTCAACCAGCCTATGCCAAAGTAAGACGAAAAGGATAAAAAAATGAAAAACATACAATAGAGACGCCAAGTATGAAATGAAAAATATTGTTTTCATTATTGGCCAAGATAAAAAGTGTACAAACACACAAAGTTTGCTCCTAACAAGGAAAAGGGTAAAAAACAGAAGAGCTAAGCCTAGGAGGAACAGGGGCAGAAGTTGCATCTGTACGCACTTCAACCTGGACGTTAGGGAACGAATTTTCCTCCTCGCCCGACGACTTAGAGGTAACAAACAAGTCCACATATGACATTTTCTTGTAACTGCTAAGATCCCAGACCGGGTGCTCCTTCTTCATCAGTGCCGACAGCTCCACCCGGCCATGAACAACCCAACGAAACTCACATTTGCCTTGTTCCTGGAAAAGTACTTCCACTCACACCTATGCATGAATAAGGTCACGCTCCAGTAGCTCCAACTTGCCAGTTAGTGAATCGACATGAGATTGCTCTTCACAGCACCGAGTTCATGTCATCCCAGTTCGAGTTGGTCCTAGGCCTTCCTCGCTTCTCGAGCATAGAACTCCACATCAGATTTCAACTATTGCTTTTCAGCAGCCGAGTCAGCTCCCTTCGAAGCACCCTCCTCAACAAAAGACTGCAGCTTAGAATGTGCCTTAGCCGCAACTTCCTGCGCAACCTCGACATCTAGGCGGAGCCAGCTCAACTCCTCCTTAAGTTTGTCCCTCTCAGACATCGCCTCGATTAGATTACGCTCCAAGTCCTCCAGACGAGCCCTCTGAGCCTCTGGGGACACAGTTGATTGATTTGACTGCATCTCTTCGGCATACGTCTTAAGCCGCTCAATTTCATGAAGTGCATCAGAATACAACATCTGCACATGCGAGAAGACACGCTCCAAGGTATATATACTCTCTCGCGAGCCGCCTCTACTTCTGTCCCAGCAACGGCCGCGTGGCTTGTATGAAACATACCAAGCATAAGATACTTCAAACCCTTGTCCACATGCTCTTCCAGCTTCTCTTCCTCAGGTTTTGGAATGTGGTCCATAGCCAGCTGTGACGCTTGCTTATATGCTTCCTCGAAGCATACTCAATATCCATCTCTTGGTGCCAGACATGTGAGCTCATCTTCACCAAGTCCGGTGCGAATAGACTTATCCGTACATCAGGATGAATTTTCCTCTGATCAGGAACTATTCCAACGCCACCCTTTACTATCGCCACCGTCCTCAAACTCTCCTCTGTGGCTTTTCCCTTGTCAAGAACTACGAGATTGCCCAACAGGATTCAGAAGTAAAGGAGGGACCAAAGTATCCAAAGAACCTTCCAATAGTTTTGATTGGGGCCTAGAACAAGACGGTGAGCAATGCGGACTACAGGAGACACAGCCGATACCACGACCACTTTCAGGTGAGTCAATGGATCTGCGCGTCACTAAGGTTCAACCCATAAGCAACTCTCGCCAACCGTAGATAATCTTTCTCCAAGCCAGTAACATTAGTCTCCACCTCAACAAGCCTAGCGGACTCGCATTTCTCTCTCAAATGAGCGGGTCGTGCCAAAGACAGCCCAGCCCTAACGCGAGGCTTCTTCCTCACATATGAAGCAAGCGTCTTAGATGGATCCTCTGCATCAGACAGAATAAGAGTCTTGACCCTAGCAGCCTTGCTCTTCCTGAAATGGGGCCATTCTTCCAGCTTAATGCACGACTCTCAATACATAGTGGAAGCGATGTGCCAATTGTCCCACGGCCCACTACGAACAAAATTGAAAACTCTTATGATATCGACCGCCTCCATTTTTTCCATGACGCGAAATGTCTCCATGGTGGTTTGCTCCTCTAAGGTAAAGGGATTAAACTTACAAGCGGCCTGAACTGCCACTCAAGTAAATGACCCTTGCACCGAAAATACCTCAAATTCGCAGGAGCCAAGAAGCAATACTTCTGCCAGAACTTGAAATCATTAGGCAGTTTACCGAAGCACTTCGGTGACTTCATCTTACAGACAACATTGCTCTTCAGCCGAGGAGAGGTCAGCAACTGGATCACTCGCGGAGTCACACTAACACTAGCCTCATTAGCACTAAGCAAAATCATGAGAATGATCCTGTATCCGTTGGGTCCCAACTGAGCCAGAAAAATCCCTAAGAAATCTAAGAACTCCCAATTCATGTCCAGAATCGGGAAACACACTCCAGTTTGAAGCATCCCTCGATGCAAACAGGTGAAATTAGACAGAGGCGATATTGGCGTCTGGTCGCCCATCAGAAGGTACAACGGCAAGTCTTCAGGAACTCCAAACCCTGCTCTAATTTAGCGAGACTAGGCTCAAACAACAGCCTATCTTCAAAAAGTTCTAGGCCCTTGGCCAGATGCCTCATCAAGTAGGTTTTCTCCAGCCATGAAAAAGACAAAAAAAAGATTTCAGAACAATATCTTCAAAAGCAAGTGAAGCAGATACGTTAGCCTCAACACTGCGAATGACCTATATAGAAGACAAGTTATTGCCTTTTTTCCATTGAACCAACGCATGCGAATTAATACAGCGTGCGACTCAAGTGATATTCACATAATTATTACATAATATATCCCTTAATTTATATATGTTAGTGTTTCGATTATTATATTTTATAATAAATATTTCGTTTTCATGTCTTTGTAGGAATTTGAGAGTGAACGATGAAATCGAATTAAGGCGACAATTTAAGGAATGACAATTGGTCGATTCTAGCGATGGTACAAAGTAGAGGGTCACATATCTAAACCTAACCCAAATAAACCTAGGTTCACCTAATTTAACCTAAGTCCAAACCCAAAATGCTAACCTGAAAACCCAAGCTCGACCCCTTTTGGAGAACCCAAGCCCAAGAAAATAGGAGAACCCTATTTAGCTCTCCCCATTTTGGATAAAGGCTTCCCTTCTTCTCTCTTTTCTTCCCCTCTCTGAGGGCTCTTCCAGCCACCACGCCAATCCACCCTGTCGGCAATCCTCGCTCAATAGGAGAACCAGCAGGGTGATCATCCCGCCATCACCACCTCTTCCTCGTCCTCCATCATCAGCCGCCACCTCTTCACCCTGTTTTGCAAACCCACAACTGCCACCATCTCCTTGTCCCTCTCTCTGTTCCGTCATCCACACCGCCGTTATCCACCATCAGACGCACCACCACCGCGACAAGAGCAGAAACATGGAGAACCGCCCCTGTTTCTCTCTATCCTTTTTGTTCTCTTTCGCCCATCTCTCTCGGCCCTTCTTCCTGTTTTCCTCTATTCTCCACGGTCTCTCCCTCCTCCACCTCTCTCTCACTGCTCCTTCATCACAACCAGACTACGCAACCACCGCCATTAGCCACCGCAAAATAGAGCTCGCAAGAGCACCGCCCCTGCTTTTCTCTCTCTGTTTGTTCCCCTTCTCGTTCTTCCCTCACCCTCTTTCTGTCTCTTGCAGGTACCGGAGCCGGTCGGGAGAAGAGGAAGCTCACGAGGAGCGAAGCAGCAGCGGCGGAGTAGAGCGCGTTGGGCTGGAGACGAAGCGCTGAGGCGCGCGACTGTTCTGGCGGGAGAAAAACTGATTCAAAAATCAGTTTTGGCTATTGGCACGCCCGAGTTGAGCAGCCACAATTCATTTGCAGCATTTTCTAGGGATTCGTGTTCGTGCTGAGATGGATTCCAGTGATGTTGTGACCACCGCTACCATGGAGACTTAAACCATTCGCTAACTCTAAGATGAAACCAATTGGGTTTAAAGAGTTTGTTCTAGTTTGACTTTTTATTTTATTATGTGTTTAACTGCAAAATACATTTAATTTCTTAGTATTAGTAAATTACTTTCACCGATTATATCGGATTTGATTTAGACTAGTCGGTAGTTAGAGTTTTCTTTACTAATACTTAAAGCATTAGTTTTAATTGGTTAAGTTAGACTTGTGATTGAGTGTGCCATAATAAGACACTCAATGCTAGGAATTGAAACTTAATAAATTAGACTTGTGATTGAGTGTGCCATAATAAGACACTCAATGCTAGAAGTCTATAATTTATGCTAAAGTTAATTGTAACATTAGATTTTAAAACTGAATTGTTCTTAACGATCACATCATCGATGCAAGCAAGGGATTCTCATCCCTAAAGCTTCTCGCTTTAGAAAATAATAAGTTAGATTAAAATAACTTGAAAAACTGAATTGGTGTATTCAATGCCTTGGTTTCCCTTCTCATATTCTTAAAAAAAAATTCTTTTTCTTTTTAATTTGATTTTTAGTTTAGATATTTTGATTGTTGTAACCCCCATTGAAATTAGTTTAAGTCAACTCTGAAATTTAATTGCAACCACAGTCCTTGTGGGATCGACCTGTACTTGCCCTTGTCTATCAGTTAGACACTGTGCACTTGCAATTATTAAGACTAGGTTAAATTAACCTATTTATTTAGGTTAGTTAAATCGTCATCATCAAGCAATGATTCAGACTCAATCATCATGAGCGTCGCATCCCTTCAAGAGATGACTTAGCGAACCGATGTGACGGTCCACTAACTCGGGGGATTAGTTGATGATACATAAAAATGGTCACACTCTTTAAGCGAACATGTGTCACGATGATCTCGAGAAACTACAAGCTCAAGCATCGGCCCAACACAGATCCAGCCCAAGCGAATCTAAGCCTGCTCAACTTCAGTCCGACCAAGCAGACCCGAACTCTCACATCCTGCTAGGCCCAAACTTTTCAAAACCGTCCTCAATACCCATAAGCCCTTTTCAGGCAAGTATCTTGAGGATCAGATTCGGACGGGCAACTACATCTGCTTTCTGCTTCCAACTAGGAAGCAAACACTAGAGTATCTTTCACACATGGAAACTCCCTTCTACAAATTGCTTTTGGATTGGGAACTATCTCCCGCGTATCTAGGAGTGCAGAGCTAACATGGAACTTTCTTCCTACAGCACGACTCTTAATTATAGAGGGATCTCCACGAATATCTCATCCCTAAACTACGCCTATGATGGCCTTGTTAAACCATGACTCATTGCATTATAAATTAGACATGAGGTTGATAAGCTAAGGCACGCTACAAAATCCTAGTTACAACATTACTCCTTCCTCATATCCCTGTCTGACTTTAGCATCGGAGTGTCATTGGCCACCCCACGATGGTCTGTGGCTCACGTGTGTTACTTGTGCATGTCAGCAGGAACAGGGTCAAAGCATGGAACGAAAATCGATTACATCAACAAGTACAAAGTGTTACTCAACAAACTTTCTTCTGCTGATGATTGAAAATTATAGGTTTCGCCTTTTGGGTTGTTCAATTTAAATAACAGAAAGGTCATATGTATAGGGGAACAACAGGGGATGGGTTAGCAGTCTTCAGAGTTTGCTCTGGATCATCGTTGGGAGGCACCTGGTTAGAAGCTTCTTCTTCTTCAAATTTCACATAAGTTGCATATTTATAATATGAAAAATCTAGATCAGGGCGGTCATTTTCAATCAGTTCCAACAGCTCCAGCCTACCCTTAACAACTTTTCCAAAATCTAAAGTGTCATGATCTTCAAGCAGCTTCTTCTAGCAGGCTTCAGACTCCGCCAATTCTTTGATTTTTCTAATCTCGATGCAAATGCATGAAGCTTAGACTGTTCATGTGCCAATCGCTCCTTCAGCGGACTAAGAGGAAAGAAAATAAAATAAGAACAAAATCATCCTTATTTAAAAATAAATATAAAATAAAACAAAAATTTCCCATACCGCCTAGGCCGCCCAGAACCGGCCAGACTACCCAGAACCGCCCAGACTGCCCGCCCAGCCATTAATCTGGGCGGTTTTCCACCTTCTAGCCGATTTTTAGAACACATGCTTTAAGTTGTTTGTTTCTCTTTCCGTGGTCAATATTGAGTTTAGAGTTCTAAAGAAACTTATGTGATTCGCAATCATTTAAGAAATAAAACAAGAATTTCATAAACAAACTCTATTGATTATTGGAAAGATGTAACAAGAAGCACCTTGAGGCGAATACAAAATACTACATACTACGAACGCCCTGAGGCGATACAAAGGCCTACATATTATGAACACCCTGAGGCGGGTACAAAAGACTACATACTGCAGGCATTTGATCAGCATGGAGTGATGACTAGCTCAAACTATCTGGTCCCGTAAGCGACACAAACAGTCCAGGGCAAGCTACCTGCAAGCGAAAGGACACTCCACGGAACGTCACTTTCAAATATGGTATGCGGGGGTACAAAATCGACAACCAGAAGTACCTACGAAGACTCAGACCCAATTCCCACACTTTGCAAACTTGGGACAAATATCAGGTAAACTCAGAATGCATACACCTTCCCACACAAGAGGGAATGGAATATTCGGGAATCAAAAGCCCACTCCAACAGGCCATACTTGACTCCACCTACAACTCGGATGTCGACTTTCAACACAAGGGAAGCGACGGTGTTAATTGAAAAGTGGTGGAGGCAGCCACCACGATGTGGGATGCAGATGCTATCTCTGAGATCAAACAATCAGGAACAACGATAAGGCACCTGCACATAAAATACAAACCCTTCCCTTGGGAAAGTACTCGTACTACTTCTTCGTGATATGAGAAGAAATTACGAGACCTCAGCAGGTTAACTATGTGCCCACCCACAACAAGTGACCATGCATAACAACAACGATCACCATGCCTGGTTGACATAAACATTAGAACTTTCGGAAACTCCAATGATGAAGATCCAACTTCAGCCTTTGGAAAACCCAAAGCATCTTCTCCAGACAAGAACATTACAGGAAATAAATTCAGCAAAAGAGCAAAAGATGGTGCCTACAATGATTGGAAAACACCATTATATAAACATAGTGGTTCACGAAACGAGCACTCCTGCATTAACTGTCAAGCATTGAATGTCGTATGGGAAAATGGAAGACAACGGTTCCCAAGGAAATTGCGCAGATCATGTCAATCAATTAATAGTAGTACACGCAACCCCATCAATTGAGGGGGAGTAACCAATATACTCAAACGTCAGACAGCCTACACCACACACGTGTCACCGTGCGATCCATGTCATACACATAATGCACCACGCAAGAGATCTTAGCCCTTCCTTTGCGGTCCCAAGGGCTCAGCCTATTATCCGAACAACACCCTGTCGCATGCGCATTCGAGGATCCTAGTCAACTTTTACGTACCAACTTTACCGCTCGCCGAGTTAAGGTAACTTCGTCCACACCCTCAGCAAACGGAACCTCTGGTCAAATCGGGCATGCTTAGTCAGCCAACACTGATGACGATAGCTTCTGGTTCACCCCGACACCTAGTTTGCTTAGCGCAGGCATCAACGGTTTAGGAAGTGGGAGTCTAATCAGAGCTGCCATGCCTGATGACAACGACTTGCTAGGGATCACTGCCTCATTCACGGTCAGTGTTCGCCGAACCTAATCAGGTAAGCCTAGTTGATGATGACTAGCAACGAAAGCTTCTGATCAAAACTTGGACTTGTAGCCCCCACTGCGACGGTGTAGATAGTTCAAAAGGTGGGAGCCTAGTCAGTCCCGAATTGATTCTGACGGCTTGCCATGGGACCACTACTTTTTAGTGTAACCGTTGAACCCTCCCAAATCTGTAGCTTGGTGCACTCAGGTGTTGATAATTTGGATGGTGGGAGCCTAATCAGTCCCGAACTGATTTCGATGGCTCCCCATGGGACCACTGCTCTTCAGCATGGCCGCCAAACCCCTCTCGAACATGTAGCCTCCACCGAGTGGGAAGGGCGTCGATGGTTAGAAAGGTGGAAGCCTAGTCAATCCCGAACTGTATCTGACGGCTTGCACGGGACCAATTCTCTTTAGCCACGTTGCCAAACCTTTACTCCCCGATTTTGTCAACCGCTTTGCTTGGTCATAAATAATTAAAAAGGTGGAAGCTTACTCAGTCCCGAACTAATTTCGACAGCTTGCCACGAGACCACTTTTCTTCAGCGTGGTCGTCGAACCTTTACTCCCCAAATCTATCGACCGCTCTACTCAGTCATAAATGATTTAGAATGTGGGAATCTCAAATAGCTCTCCACACATCCCCCGCTCTCCCTTAGGACTGCGAATGCAAATATGAGCTTAGCTGAGTCAGCGCCTTCACGCTCAAATGGGTTAACATTCTAACATTCAAAAAACGTCACTCGTGCTGATACAAGGATAGTACAACCGGTGCCCAGATAAAAGCTAATTAGGATGCCAACTCGAGCTTACAGCGCCTGACTCGGTGTGAACACTCTGACACGCACTTTCAGCCACCACAGCTTGCCCCCGGCAACAACTACAGCCGACCAGTCAGACAAACAAGAAAAGGCTCAAACAACTTACCTATAAGACAGAACACAACTCGGGTGACTCAGCCCCCAGTAAAATTGTTCGCAACATGTCCGCTATCGGACATGACTACCCAGCAATGACCTCGAGTCATTCACAATACGAAGCAGTCAAGCTCTTTGCCGCAGACAAACCAGAAAACGTCCTATTGATTCAACAAGCCTATGCCAAAGTAAGACGAGAAGGATAAAAAATGAAAAACATACAATAGAGACGCCAAGTATGAAATGAAAAATATTGTTTTCATTATTGGCCAAGATAAAAAGTGTACAAACACACAAAGTTTGCTCCTAATAAGGAAAAGGGTTAAAAACAGAAGAGCTAAGCCTAGGAGGAACAGGGGCAGAAGTTGCATCTGTAAGCACTTCAACCTGGACGTTAGGGAACAAATTTTCCTCCTCGCTCGACGACTTAGAGGTAATAAACAAGTCCACATATGATATTTTCTTGTAACTGCTAAGATCCCAGACCGGGTGCTCCTTCTTCATCAGTGCCGACAGCTCCACCCGGCCATGAACAACCCAACGAAACTCACATTTGCCTTGTTCTTGGAAAAGTACTTCCACTCACACCTATGCATGAATAAGGTCACGCTCCAGTAGCTCCAACTTGCCAGTTAGTGAATCAACCTGAGACTGCTCTTCACAGCACTGAGTTCATGTCATCCCAGTTCGAGTTGGTCCTAGGCCTTCCTCGCTTCTCGAGCATAGAACTCCACATCATATTTCAACTATTGCTCTTCAGCAGCCGAGTCAGCTCCCTTCGAAGCACCCTCCTCAACAAAAGACTGCAGCTCAGAATGTGCCTTAGCCGCATCTTCCTGCGCAACCTCGACATC
Organism: Berberis thunbergii; assembly: GCA_003290165.1. Taxonomy (NCBI): domain Eukaryota; kingdom Viridiplantae; phylum Streptophyta; class Magnoliopsida; order Ranunculales; family Berberidaceae; genus Berberis; species Berberis thunbergii. Next base: position 19,040 of record QNQO01010321.1, on the reverse strand, counting down.
TAGGCGGAGCCAGCTCAACTCCTACTTAAGTTTGTCCCTCTCAGACATCGCCTCGATTAGATTACACTCCAGGTCCTCCAGACGAGCCCTCTGAGCCTCTGGGGCCACAGTTGATTGATTTGACTGCATTTCTTCGGCCTACTTCTTAAGCTGCTCAATTTCATGAAGTGCATTAGAATACAACATCTGCACATGCGAGAAGACACGCTCCAAGGTATATACTCTCTCGCGAGCCGCCTCCACTTCTGTCCCAGCAACGGCCGTGTGGCTTATATGAGACATACCAAGCATAATATACTTCAAACTCTTGTCCACAGGCTCTTCCATCATATATTCCTCAGGTTTAGAATGTGGTCCATAGCTAGCTGTGACGCCTGCTTATATGCTTCCTCGAAGCATACTCAATATCCATATCTTGGTGCGACATGTGAGCTCATCTTCACCAAGTCCGGTGTGAATAGACTTATCCGTACATCAGGATGAATTTTCCTCTGATCGGGAACTATTCCAACGCCACCCTTTACTATCGCCACCGTCCTCAAACTCTCCTCCGTGGCTTTTCCCTTGTCAAGAACGACCAACCCTTTATTACGAGATTGTCCAACAGGATTTATAAGCAGAGGAGGGACCAAAGTATCCAAAGAACCTTCCATTAGTTTTGATTGTGGCCTAGAATGAGACGATGAGCAATGCGGACTACATGAGACACAGCCGATACCACGACCACTTTCAGGTGAGTAAATGGATCTGCGCGTCACTAAGGTTCAACCCATAAGCAACTCTCGCCAACCGTAGATAATCTTTCTCCAAGCCTGTAACATTAGTCTCCACCTCAACAAGCCTAGCAGACTCGCGTTTCTCTCTCAAATGAGCGGGTCGTGCCAAAGACAGCCCAGCCCTAACGCGAGGCTTCTTCCTCATAAATGAAGCAAGCGTCTCAGATGGATCCTCTGCATCAGACAGAATAGGAGTCTTGACCCTAGCAGCCTTGCTCTTCCTGAAATGGGCCCATTCTTTCAGCTTAATGCACGACTCTCAATACATAGTGGAAGCAATGTGCCAATTGTCCCACGGCCCACTATGAACAAAATTGGAAACTCTTATGATATCAACCGCCTCCATTTTTTCCATGACGCGAAATGTCTCCATGGTGGTTTGCTCCTCTAAGGTAAAGGGATTAAACTTACAAGCGGCCTGAACTGCCACTCAAGCGAACAACCCTTGCACCGAAAATACTTCAAATTCGCAGGAGCCAAGAAGCAATACTTCTGCCAGAACTTGAAATCATTAGGCAGTTTACCGAAGCACTTCGGTGACTTCATCTTACAGACAGCATTGCTCTTCAGCAAGGAGAGGTCAGCAACTGTATGACCCGCGGAGTCACACTAACACCAGCCTCATTAGCACTAAGCAAAATCATGAGAATGATCTTGTATCCATTGGGTCCCAACTAAACCAGAAGAATCCCTAAGAAATCTAAGAACTCCCAATTCATGTCCAGAATCGGGAAACACACTCCAGTTTGAAGCATCCCTCGATGTAAACAGGTGAAATTAGCCGGAGGCGATATTGGCGTCTGGTCGCCCATCAGAAGGTACAATGGCAAGTCTTCAGGAACTCCAAACCCTGCTCTAATTTAGCGAGACTAGGCTCGGACAATAGCCTATCTTCAAAAAGTTCTAGGCCCTTGGCCAGATGCCTCATCAAGAAGGTTTTCTCCATCCATGAAAAGACAAAAAAAGATTTCAGAACAATATCTTCAAAGCAAGTGAAGCAGATATGTTAGTCTCAACACTGCGAATGACCTATATAGAGGACAAGTTATTGCCTTTTTCCGTTGAACCAACGCATGCCAATTAATGCAGCGTGTGACTCAAGTGATATTCACATAATTATTACATAATATATCCCTTAATTTATATATGTTAGTGTTTCGATTATTATATTTTATAATAATTATTTCGTTTTCATGTCTTTGTAGGAATTTGAGCGTGAACGATGAAATCGTATTAAGGCGACAATTTAAGGAATGACAATTGGTCGATTCTAGCGATGTTACAAAGTAGAGGGTCACATATCTAAACCTAACCCAAATACACCTAGGTCCACCTAATTTAACCTATGCCCCAAACCCAAAATGCTAACCTAAAAACCCAAGCCCAACGCCTTTTGGAGAACCCAAGCCCAAGAAAATAGGAGAACCCTATTTAGCTCTCCCCATTTTGGATAAAGGCTTCTCTTCTTCTCTCTTTTCTTCCCCTTTCTGAGGGCTCTTCCAGCCATCACGCCAATCCACCCTGTCGGCAATCCTCGCTCGATAGGAGAAACTGACAGGGTGATCATCCCGCCATCACCACCTCCTCATCGTCCTCCATCATCAGCCGCCACCTCCTCACCCTGTTTCGCACACCCACAACCGCCACCATCTCCCTGTCCCTCTCTCTGTTCCATCATCCACACCACCGCCATCCACCATCAGACGCACCACCACCGCGACAAGAGCAGAAACATGGAGCACCGCCCCTGTTTCTCTCCATCCTTTTTGTTCTCTTTCGCTCATCTCTCTCGGCCCTTCTTCCTGTTTTCCTCTATTCTCCACGAACTCTCCCTCCTCCACCTCTCTCTCTGTTTGTTCCCCTTCGCGTTCTTCCCTCACCCTCTCTCTGTCTCTTGCAGGTACCGGAGTCGGTCGGGAGAAAAGGAAGCTCGCGAGGAGCGAAGCAGCAGCGGCGGAGCAGAGCGCGTTGGGCTGGAGACGAAGCGCTGAGGCACGCGACTGTTCTGGCGGGAGAAAAACTGATTCAAAAATCAGTTTTGGCTATTGGCACCCCGAGTTCTCTCTGAGCAGCCACAATTCATTTGCAGCATTTTCTAGGGATTCGCATTCGTGCTGAGATGGATTCCAGTGATGTTGTGACCACCGCTACCATGGAGAGCTAAACCCTTCGCCAAGGCTAAGATGAAACCAATTGGGTTTAAAGAGTTTGTTCTAGTTTGAATTTTTTATTTTATTATGTGTTTAACTGCAAAATACATTTAATTTCTTAGTATTAGTAAATTACTTTCACCGATTATATCGAATTTGATCTAGACTAGTCGGTATTAGAGTTTTCTTTACTAATACTTAAAGCATTAGTTTTAATTGGTTAAGTTAGACTTGTGATTGAGTGTGCCATAATAAGACACTCAATGCTAGGAGTTGAAACTTAAAAAATTAGACTTGTGATTGAGTGTGTCGTAATAAGACACTCAATGCTAGGAGTCTATAATTTATGCTGAAGTTAATTGTAACATTAGATTTTAAAACTGAATTGTTCTTAACGATCACATCATCGATGCAAGCAAGGGATTCTCATCCCTAAAGCTTTTCGCTTTAGAAAATAATAAGTTAGATTAAAATAACTTGAAAAACTGAATTGGTGGATTCAATGCCTTGGTTTCCCTTCTCATATTCTTAAAAAAAATTATTTTTCTTTTTAATTTGATTTTTAGTTTAGATATTTTGATTGTTGTAACCCCCATTGAAATTAGTTTAAGTCAACTCTGAAATTTAATTGCAACCACAGTCCTTGTGGGATCGACTTCTACTTGCCATTGTCTACCAGTTAGACACTGTGCACTTGCAGTTATTAAAACTAGGTTAAATTAACCTATTTATTTAGGTTAGTTAAATCTGCATCATCAAGCAATGATTCAGACTCAATCATCATGAGCGTCGCATCCCTTCAATAGATGACTTAGCGAACCGATGTGACGGTCCACTAACTCGAGGGGATTAGCTGATGATACATAAAAATGGTCACACTCTTTAGGTGAACATGTGTCACGATGATCTCGAGAAACTACAGGCTCAAGCATCGGCCCAACACAGATCCAGCCCAAGCGAATCTAAGCCTGCTCAACTTCAGTCCGACCAAGCGGACCCAAACTCTCACATCCTGTTAGGCCCAAACGTCTCACAACCATCCTCAATACCCATAAGCCCTTTTCAGGAAAGTATCTTGAGGATCAGCTTCAGACGGGCAACTACAGCTGCTCTCTGCTTCCAAGAGTATCTTCCACACATGGAAACTCCCTTCTACAAATTGCTTTTGGATTGGAAACTATCTCCTGCGTATCTAGGAGTGCAGAGCTAACATGGAACCTCCTTCCTACAGCACGACTCTTAATTATAGAGGGATCTCCACGAATCTCTCCTCCCTAAACTACGCCTATGATGGCCTTGTTAAACCATGACTCTTTGCATTATAAATTAGACATGAGGTTAATAAACTAAGGCACACTACAAAATCCTAGTTACAACATTACTCCTTCCTCATGTCCCTGTCTGACTTTAGCATCGGAGTGTCATTGGCCACCCCACGATGGTCTGTGGCTCACGTGCGTTACTTGTGCAGGTCAGCAGAAACAGGATCAAAGCAAGGAACAAAAATCGATTGCATCAACAAGTACAAAGTGTTACTCAACAAAAATTCTTCTACTGATGATTGAAAATTATAGGTTTCGCCTTTTGGATTGTTCAATTTCAATAATAGAAAGGCCAGATGTATAGGGGAACAACAGGGGATGGGTTAGCAGTCTTCGGAGTTTGCTCTGGATCATCGTTGGGAGGCACCTGGTTAGAAGCTTCTTCTTCTTCAAATTTCACATAAGTTGCATATTTATAATATGAAAAATGTAGATCAGGGTGGTCACTTTCAATCAGCTCCAACCTACCCTTAACAACTTTGCCAAAATCTAAAGTGTCCTGATCTTCAAGCAGCTTCTTCTAGCAGGCTTCAGACTTCGCCAATTCTTTGATTTTTCTAATCTCGATGCAAACGCATCAAGCTTAGACTACTCATGTGCCAATCGCTCCTTCAGCGAACTAAGCTCATCCTGCACCAAAACAACCTGCTCATCTATTGTTTGGACATAGCCAAGGTTGTAAGCAATGCCAGACTAAAGCTTCTGACGCAAAGTAGCCCACTCTGATTTAGCATTCTTCTTTTCAGTAGTCAAAGTTTGTCAGTCATATTGCGCCTTCTTCTCCGCTTCTTGAGCATGACTCAATTCCCCTTGGGTGCATATCAACTCCTCTCTGACGCCACTCATGGCAGACTGAGCTTTAACCAAGTTCGCCTCATCGAATTTCAGGCGAGCCTTATGAGAATCCAAATTCACGTTTGAAGCTTCCAGTTTTGCTTCAAGGTCTATCTTGTAGCCTTCAAACGAGCCTCAAAGTTGCCTGTAAGGACTCCTAACTAGTCTCTACACCATTTTGTCCAGACTTTTCTTTCAACTACTTATTCAATGACTCAATTTCATATATGGCATCAGAATACAACTACTAGAAGTTAGCAAAAGTCTTCTCCATGTCGTACACTCTATCCTACGTTGATTCCATCTCAGTCCCAGCCATGGCAGCTTAATTAAGCAACGTCATCCCCACCATCAAGTACCTCTGACCCTTATCGATGCGATCCCTCATTGTCACCCACTCAGGCATCGGTGCTCAAGTGTTCAACCAGTCGTACAATTGACGAATGTTCTTTCTTGAAGCAACTGGCATATTTACCTCCAAGTGCCAGTCTTGTGCACTCAACTTTACTACGTTCGGACCAAAAAGATTGATTCGGGCATCAGGATGTAGATCTCTTTGATCCGAAAATATGCTTACACTGCCTTTGGACGTCTGCATAGTGCCAAGGGCCTTATTCACTGATTTACCTTTCCCAGCTGTAACAGTTCCAATTTGGAGTGCAGCCTTATGTCCCAAATCAGGGTCTATGGGCAAGGAGGAAGGGGGAAAACTACTCCTCGGAGCAACCACCTAAGTAGAACGGGGAAAAGGAATAGACAAAAATTGCTTCATTATCAAAAGCAGTGTCCAAAAAGGGTAATACCCAAAATTTGGCAAAGAATGAGGGGTTTCACCATCATTAGCGGACGTAGCCATCACAACTCGTGTTAATTGAATGTTTGGAAACTTGGCATGTTTTGTGCTCAGTTTTTTGACATCATCAACGCCCACCAGCTTCAAGTAATCCCTATCCAAGTCAGTAATGGGGGCAAGAGTCACGACGAAGTACTTCATTTTTCCAAGACATAGCGGACTGAGCAAGCCCCTACTCCACATCAGTCAAACCCTTCTCCAATGAAACCAGTTATTGAGAAAGGATAACGGCCCTAGACCTAGTCTGAGTCTTCTTGGGACAAATGATATGAGGAAGAATTGACTCCAACTCCTTCTTTTTGGTCGGACTGAGCATTTTAAACTTCGTCTTTCTCAAAGGACGACCCCCGGTCTCACTGGTCGACATTCTGAAAAGGATAAGAGCCTCATGGAAGTACTCAAATAGCCTACTCCGCATGATGTTGCCATGCTGCACAACATCTTCAATTGGCATAAAGGGCAGGTCGCAAAACTGTTCCATTATTAACCCTCTTCCAGGGAAAGAGCCGGAAAACTCTCTTTGAAAAAAGTGAGCAATAGTTCAGCACATCATCTACAGTAATCGAACCAAAAAAGAAAATCATAATTCCTTTCCTGTCTGAAATTATGAGAAAACGGATGACCATCCAGCGTAAAATACTATGAATCCGTAGAAGCCAGGAAACAATATTTCTGCCAGGACTTAAAAATGTCTGGCAAATAACCCAGACAAATTGGTGTCCGCAATGAACATACCGTGTGATTGTTCAACCGGGGAGAGGTCAATAAATGGATCACCTTGGAGTCAATCGAATATCAACATCCTTCGCCCTAATTAGAATGACGATCAACGTTTTGTACCCGTTTGACACCATATGAGCAGGAGGAATGCTTAGATGTGCCAAAAAGTGTCAGATATCTTCTGGGAAGGGGAAACGGAGTCCCGACTGAAACATGCCACTATGCAAACCGATGAACCCTTTTGGAGGCATCATTGGAGTATGACCTGGACTCAATGTGAAAAGTTTCAGATCATCAGGAATCTGGTACTTATCACGGATGTCAAGCATATCAGTATCTTTAATCAACCTCTCCCTGAAAACTTGTAATAATCGGAGGCTAGTTTTTTAGAAAGTTGATTCTAACACGCCATTGAAGAATTATGAACCTTCGATTGCGCTTGCAAAATCAAAAATTGATCAGAGCAAAAGAACAAAGTAGAGAGACAATGGGGGAGTCTCTGAAAAATTGCAGAAGTAAAGAAAACCAACTCTGCAGAGATGAAGACTTATGTAGAAGTGAAAGGGTGTGCCTCTATTGAGCAATCACATACCTAATTAATGATATGTGTTGCTCGAGGAGGCGTTTCAAACTCAATCGTCACGGCTGTACAATTCCCTCATGAAGTGACTTAGTGGACCGACAGGCTGGCCCACTAACTAGGGGGAGCGGCTAATGATACACCAAACCGTCCAATAATCGATGTCGTTTATGTGGCACACTAATCTTGTCATTAGAGCGGAGCGGGCCCAAGTAAGCACCTAATCTTATCCAACCCATAAGACAGGGAACCAAGCCCAGATCACTCAAAGCCCACTGAGGGGAGTATCTAGGAGTTGGACCCAAGACAACAAGGCTCTATCTAGTCCATAATTCAAATGGTCAAACCCAGAACCCCTAAGACCAAATAAGGCAAGTATTTAGGAGTTTGACCTAAGACTGACATGCCAGTAAGATGTTGACTCCTATTAGGAAACAAACATCATAGTATAAATCATGCATAGACAACTCTCAACAGGGAAAGGATCTACATAAGATATCCTTCCTTAAACAAAGCCACTAATGCAGAGCCGAACAAGGACTCTCGCATGATAATTAGGGCATGAGGCTGAGGAACTAAGGTATGCTACAGAACCTTAATCTCAAGCAAAACATCATTTTCTATGCCTTGTCTGACTTTAGCATCGGCCGTCACAACGGTGGTTTTTGGCTCACGGTTGTTCCTTTTGCAGGTTAACGCTTGAGAGAACAGAAAATGACCTAGACTTATCCAGTAACATTAGGAATGAGATTGTCTTTGACAAAGAAAACAACCTCGACTTACAAATATTCATAAAATGCTTGAATTCTACTTGGCAATGTTGGGAGCTAGAAATTTGGCCAATATAACTAAATGATGAAGTTACTATTTCTAAGACATGTTGACAACGAAAACAATTTTTTGTTCATATGTGCCAATCTTATGAACATATATATATCAATGCACCACAGATTTACCAACTCATTTCATTGTTGCGGTTATCACGTAAATTAGTTCAATGGCATCAAAACAACGCACAAGGGAAGATGGCGATATTACTTACTACTTGTGCTTCAAATGATTTTATTAGTCTCTTATGATGCATCTTTCGACTCCCTGAGTTGGGAACAGCAGGGGCGGTGCGGGACCAATACTAATGGTGTTGTTTTGGCAGAAATAGCAGCTCGGGAGTTGCTATGTTTTCTTATTGTTCCTCATGTTTGTTTTTGTAGTGAGATGTATCAAAATTTTAAATTGAAGTGAGTCTAACTTATATTGGAGGAGAATTGGAAAGCGGGCACTATCTCGAGTGACTCAGAGATGGCTTTACATAGTGCCCTTGGAGATATCAAAGTTCAAAGGCCTTGCACATGAAGGCCTTTATTTATTTTTTAATTGTTTTATTTTTCTTCGAGTTATTTCATGAACATTTTTTTACTGAACGACCATAAGTAGGAAAATCAAATTCAATGGCATGTGCTTCAGCCCGTAACTGCTACCTATAGGTTCATTTGGGCCTGATGTTTCAGTGAGTTGGGTAAACCTGATGAGTTGTGCTAATGAAAACTGTCATCTATTCATTTTATATATAGCAGCTTTACAAAAAATGATTTGCGGGTGAAACATCATCTAAAATTTTCTTCTCTATCAAATTCGTATCTTGGTCATCTTTACTTTTCGACCATTATCTTCATAGTATGTTTTTCCCCTTGTTTTTTGCTTGCACAAGACTTGCATGAAGCATATTCTTGTGCTATTACCAATAGGTTTTCGATCTTTAGGAAGATTTTTCACTCAGTAAGTTTCACCCCTCCATGTTGTTTTCTAGGTGATTATAATTATCAGAGTATTGAGGCATGCATGGAACCTCCAAATTTCGATGCACATCCTACTTTCATTACTACATAATGTTAGTGATTAGCCCAATTAACAGCTAATCACAATCAATAGCCTGTAAAATCTTTTTGATTAATTCTTATTTCCTTTTCTGTTTGTTAGGACTTGTATATAAACACCATCTTCATTCACATGGTATCAGAGCTCTGTTTTTCAGACTCTCAAAAGGCTCTTTGATCGATCCTGGCATCTTGAATATTGGCTTCTAATGTTGTTTGATCCAATACCAACACCTCCTCTTGAAGCCAGCATAACAGTACGTGTCTAACCAGAAATCATGGCCATCACTGGTACTGAGGTTTCTAAGCCCATTAGTGTAGAACTAGATGACGCCAATTACATTTACTAGGCTCATAGCGTGACATCTTTTCTAAAAGGTCGTAGACTGTGGAAATATATTTCTGGAAATGCTATAAAGCCGACAACTAATGAAAGTTCAAAACTAGAGGAATGGGCGATGAACAATCATAAAATCATCACTTGGATTTGCAATTCATGTATTCGGTCTATTGGGATGATGATTGGATCCTTTAAATCGGCAAAGCGAGTTTGGGATCATCTACAAAATTCTTACCTTCAAACTGACTTTGCATGACGTTATCAGTGAGAAGTCAAGATTCAAAACTTCGTCAGCAGCCAAATCAACCTATAGCAAGCGTTTCACACGGAAATGTCTCATCTTGTTGGAAAAATATGATGTAAATTCGAATTTAAAAGGAAGGAACGATTGTACCAATTTTGCTTGGGTTGAGTCGCGGACTAGGTCGCTCTCTTTAAGACGTTTCGCGGCTCTGCCCAAAATTGTGCATGCAGTTTCGTAGCCCCGCCGTCCCCAGGATAAAACAGCCCAGAATCTCTGTCTCGTTCAAAATTGCACAATAATTGAACGGTATACAAATCACCCTTACTCTTCTTATTTGCTCGGAATCACCAGGTAATAAAACAACATCAATCAAGAAGCATAAACAGAAAAAACTAGAACTGTTTACAATAAACTTTGTATGAAAGCTATTTGCTGGAATCAGAAACTCGAAACGTTTTTGCAAGAACTCTGTACGAAGAAGCAAAAGACTGTAAGCAGCAAAATCGTTTTCACAAACTCTCGCAAAGACTGTAAGCAGCAAAATCGTTTTCACAAACTCTCTAATTTATCTTTTGTTTTGTATTTTTTGATATCAACTCTGAAAACCAAAGTGGTATTTATAGGTTGAAAGCATGCAAACGAAAATCGAGAAAAAGTCTAGATTCATTAGCAAGATCAGGTCGTGGGCTGTGGAGAAGATATGGAGGCGGATTTTTTGCCAAAAATCACGGAGCCAAGACTTAGTCTTGAGAGACCGTTTGGACTCATTCTTCTTTTGAAATTGATATTTCGTTTAAATAAAAATTTCAGCAAAAAGATGTTTTGCTTTCTAAATGATCCAACCCAACCCAACCCGACCCGACCCGACCCGCCCGACCGGACGGACGGCGGCAGGCGCGAGGGCCTATTTCTCCCCTCCTCATAAAAGAGTGGTACCCCAAGGGGTCCAAACCCAAGTCCTAACTATCTTCTTATATACTCTACCTCAAAGAGATATATAGTAGATATGGGACTATAAAATAGAAAGTGGTTCAACAATCAAAATAGGAGAGGGAGGTCCAGGGTTCAAAACCAGGTAAACACATATTTGTTTTTATTTTTAAAAAGCCAAATTTGCAACAATCCCCCACTTGGATTTTTAAAAAACAATTTTCATCGAGCAATCTTTAAAATATAAGATTGTGCATAAACAAAAGTGTCTTTCGACTTGAACTCTTGCGTAGTGTTCATGCTTTAGAATATACTAGAGTAACTCGTAGTTTTGAACTCTATCTCTAACAGACATTACACGCACAACCTTACCAGGGTGAAGTCTAAAAAGCCCGTGCTTTACGGCCATGCACGTATATCCCAGTGTAGTGAAGGCTCTAGGAATTTTGCCCACAAATTCCATAGGAAGCGGCCAAACTTCCACAATCACTTAGGTGAGTCTATCAAGAGTATTCTTGTAGCTAGGTACTCCACTCCACATAGAGTATAGACCTCATTAAGAGTTTTTTAACTCATCCTACTATCGCTTCAGGAATTCAATGTTTTAATCTAGGAATGAGATTGTTATTTTGTCAGCATGATTCACATCATATCATTCACGACTTGTTATTACCCATTGAACCTATTTCTTGGGATCTCCAGTCTATAGGTTGGGTTACCATCGTGAATAACTCATTAAACTAAGGGCATTAGTCCCATTCCTTTCGAGGTTTTGAAAACCTTCTCTCTGGCTAATCCTTTCGTCAAAGGATCAGCTAAGTTCGCATCAGTTCGTACATGATCCACTCTCACAGCACCAGTAGATAGAAACTCTCTAACTGTGTTGTGCTTCCGACGTATTTGTCGTTTCTTGCCGTTATAATAACGGTTCTGTATTTTTGCAATAGCCGCGGTACTATCGCAATGGATCAAGACAGCTGGAATCGGTCTTTCCCATAAAGGGATCTCTGCTAGCAGGTTTCTCAACCAACCTGCTTCTTCACTAGCCGTGGCTAGTGCTATAATCTCTGACTCCATCGTGGACTGTGCCAAAATGGTCTGTTTCTTTGATTTCCAAGAAACAACCCCACCAGCTATATTGAAAATATAGCCACTGGTAGCTTTGGAGTCATCTGAAAGGGTGTTCCAATCAGCATCGCTATATCCTTCAAGGACAGCGGGAAACTTCTGATAATGTAATCCGAGGTTCTTAGTCCTCTTCAGGTACCTCATGACCCGTTCAATTGCATGCCAATGCTTTATACTAGGTCTACTTGTAAATCTGCATAGTAATCCAACAGCATAAGCTATGTCGGGTCTAGTGCAATCGGTAGCATATCTAAGACTACCAATGATGCTCGCATACTCAGATTGTCTAACACCGTCGCCGGTATTCTTGAACAATTTTACACTAGAGTCATAAGGAGTACATGCAGGTTTACAGTCAGAGTAATTATATTTATTTAGGATCTTCTCGATATAGTGAGATTGATCCAAAGAAATTCCCTTTTCAGACCTAGTAATCTTGATACCAAGTATTACACTCGCTTCTCCAAGGTCTTTCATATCAAAGTTTGCACACAATAAAGCTTTCACTTTATTCACGGCATGGATATTAGAACCAAAGATAAGCAAGTCATCCACATACAGACATATTATAGTGCAAATGCCATTTTCAGCTTTATAGTAAATGCATTTGTCACTTTCGTTCACTTTAAAGTCATGTGCGATAACAAGATTATCAAATTTTTCATGCCATTGTTTTGGAGCTTGTTTCAAACCGTAAAGTGACTTATCTAGTTTGCAAACTTTATGTTCTTGTCCTGGAATAACAAAACCTTCAGGTTGGTCCATGTAAATTTCTTCTTCCAAATCACCATTAAGAAACGCAGTCTTAACGTCCATTTGGTGCAAAACTAGGTTATGTATTGCAGCAAGAGAAATTAACACTCGAATAGATGTAATTCTGGTTACAGGAGAATATGTGTCAAAGAAATCAACATTTTCTCTCTGTCTATACCCTTTGGCTACGAGACGAGCCTTGAACTTGTCAACATTACCATCGGGTTTCAATTTCTTCTTAAATACCCATTTACATCCTATTGTCTTGCAACCTGGTGGCAAATCAACTAAGTGTCAGGTTCTGTTAGACTCAAGAGAATACATTTCATCATCGATAGCCTCTTCCCAAAAGTTGGCATCTATAGAGGATAGAGCTTCTTGAAAACTAAGGGGATCCTCTTCGACTGAAAGACATAGTAATCGGGCCCAAAGTTTTTAGAAGATCGTTTCCGTTTACTTCTTCTTGGCTCAGATTCTGTGGCTTGAATATTTTCATTAACCCTGAACAAAGGTACGTTGTTTGATGATGTACCCCCACTATTCCTCGAAATAAAAGGAAATTATCTTCATAAAAGTCAACGTCGTTTGATTCTATAATAACTTGATCTTTAAGATTATAGAATCTATAAGCTTTGCTATTCAAGGCGTATCCTATGAATACGCATTCATATGCCCTACTAGCAAGTTTGTTCCTTTTAGGATCAGGAATTCTAACATAAGCTAAGCAACCCCAAGTTTTCAAATAAGATAGGTTTGGTTGTCTATTTTTCAGAATTTCGTAGGGCGAAGTTTTGCTTTTCGATTTGGGCACTCTATTTAGCACATAACAGACTGTTAAGATAATTCTCCCCGCCAGTGCGATGCAGCACCGGAGTTAAGCATTATGGCAACTACTAACTCGGTAAGAGTTCTCTTTTCCTTTCAGCTTTGCCATTCATCTCAGGAGAATATGGTGCAGTTGTTTCATGAATAATTCCTAGAGAATTATAGAACTCTATGAAAGTACTGCTATCATATTCAGTGCCTCTATCACTCCTAAGTCTCTTAATCTTTCTATTATATTGATTTTTCAACTTCAGTCAAAAATAATTTAAACATGTCAAAGGCATCACTTTTATTTTTCATTAAATAAACAAAAGTATAATCAGAACGGTCATCAATAAACGTAATAAAATAACGTTTTCCATTTCTAGTCAAGATACCATCAAGTTCACATATATCTGAGTGTATCAAATCTAAAGGTTCAGATTCTCTAACTACAGATTTATGTGGTGTTTTGGTTATCTTAGCTTGACTACAATAGTTGCACTTTTCAAAATCATTTAAGGACAATTTTCGAATTAGTCCTAAGTTACTCATGTTTTTAATAATACGTTTATTAACATGACAAAGTCTAGCATGCCAGATATTAAAAGTGCACAACATGTAAGCAGAACTAGAAATTTTATTCACTTCAACATTTAACTTAAACATCCCATTCAGTAGCATACCATTTCCCCACAAATACATTATTCTTTGTGATGGTATATAAATTAGCCCCTATAATCTGAGTAAACCCAGCCTTGTTCAGAAGAAAACCAGATACTAGATTCTTTCTCATCTCTGGAGTATGTAAGACGTCTTTCAGGATGACAGTCTTTCCAGAGGTAAACTTCAGTTCTACTGTTCCAGTTCCAGCAACTATAGTGGAGTGGGAATCACCCAACAACATTTTCTTGTCCTCAGCTTCAGAATAGGACTTGAACATTCCTCGATCATAGCAGACATGTCGAGAAGCACCAGTGTCGACCCACCATCCCTCGGATCCACCAACAAAATTGATCTCAGAGATCATGGCAATAAGTTGGTCTTCGGTTAGGTTCGCCTGAGGTGCAGGACGAAATCCATTCCGGCAGTTCCTGGCCATATGCCCTGGCCTACCACAGGTGTAGCAAAGGAACTGTGCTGAATCATTCTTGGAGGGATGTTTCTGTCCATTCTGATTTCGCGGAGGATTCTGATTCTGATGGTTGCGGTTCTGATTGTTTCCGGTTCTGCTGGTTCCGATTCTGATAGTCCGATTTTTATTGTTATTCTGATTTTCATTGTCTTTCCATTGGGTTTCAGAGAAACAGGGTAGACTTCTTATGGTTTGAAATAATCAGAACTTCCTCTTTTCTGATCTTGTTTCCCTGGCTTCCTCCTCAATACGAAGTCGGGTAATCAGGCTTTCTAGGGAAAACTCTTTAGTTTTATGCCTAAGGACATTTTTAAAATCTTTCCAGCTAGGGGGCAATTTGTCTATCACAACAGCTACTTGAAATTGCTCATCTAAAGTCATTCCCTCAGATATAATTTCATGAGCAATCTTTTTGAAGCTCGTGTGATTGGGTTTCCACAGACTTATCATCAGTCATTTGAAATTTCAGATAGCGACTGACAGCATATTTCTTTGTGCCAGCCTCCTCCAGTGTCATATTTCTTTCTAAGGGACTTCCCAAATATCTTTTGCAGTTTGTTCAGTAACAGTATAATCATATAAATCACCCAGACAAGACATTCAGGATAAAAATTTTACATAAGAAATCATTTTTCAATCCAACGGTCCTAAATCTTTAGTTTGGGTTTTCAGTAGGTTCAGCAGGCAATATCGGTTTTTTCAGTATCACAAACATATGCAAACCTTTTGTGTTGTAAGAAAAAAACAGCATCTTTTGTCTCCATCTTTTAAAGTGTTGGCCTCAAAACGAAAGGGCCTATTAAGGTCTTTAGCAGCAATTTCAGTAATTGAAATTCATGGCAGACATAGAATAATGTCTTAAATTGTTGGAAAAATATGCTGTAACATTCGAATTTAAAAGGAAGGAACGGTTGTACCAATTTTTGCTTGGGTTGAGTCGCGGACTAGGTCACTCTCTTTAAGACGTTTCGCGGCTCTACCCAAAATTGTGCATGCAGTTTCGTAGCCCCGCCGTCCCCAGGATAAAACAGCCCAGAATCTCTGTCTCGTTCAAAATTGCACAATAATTGAACGGTATACAAATCACCCTTACTCTTCTTATTTGCTCGGAATTACCAGGTAATAAAACAACATCAATCAAGAAGCATAAACAGAAAAAACTAGAACTGTTTACAATAAACTTTGTATGAAAGCTATTTGCTGGAATCAGAAACTCGAAACGTTTTTGCAAGAACTCTGTACGAAGAAGCAAAAGACTGTAAGCAGCAAAATACTGTAAGCTATTTACTATGATTTCACTCAATTTTTAAAATGAATCAAGAATTTTCGGTCTGATGGTGGAGAATTCAAATCCAACCCCTTTATTGATCTTTTAAAATCTCATGGCACACTTCCCCAACTCTCATGTATTGAGACACCAATGGTGTGTCAGAACGGAAACACCAACATCTCATTAAAACTTCACACACATTGCTTTTATCGTCACGGTTACCTCACAGTTTTTGGGGAGAAGTTGTTCTCACTTCTGCCTACCTTATTAAATGTACTCCAACTCCTTTCATTGACAATAAAACTCCACATGAACTTCTTTTTGGCACTCAATCCACTTATGGACACTTAAAGAGATTTGATTCTACTTGTTTTGTCCTTCTCCCTAGTATTGAACGTTCCAAGTTATCTTCAAAGTCTGTTCTTTGCATCTTTGTTGGCTACAGTATTGATGAACAAAAGGGATATTGATGTTATGATCTTGTCACTCGCCGCATTCGCATATCCAGGAATGTTATTTTTTGGGAAAACATCCCTTATATGGACTTACCAAAATGTAAATCTGTTGCCCCTATCGAGTTCGTTGATCCTTTTCTCCAACTTCCAACCTCTATTCCTATAGATGATTCTTCCTCATCTGAATTCCCACTTGCCTCTCCTCACCTGCTTTCCTGCAAACATATTTGACTATTGACGTTTCCAATGAATCCACAACTAGGTATTCGTCTAGTACTCATGCTCCTCCATCTTATTTTCATGATTATTATTGTTATGCTACTTTTGTTCTTGATCTCCATGAACCTCAGATGTATAAGGACGCGAGCTCGCATCCTGAGTGGTCAAATGCCATGAATGCAGAGTTGCAAGCATTGAAATGAACTAATACCTGGGAGCTATCATCTTTACCTACTAATAAAACTGCGGTTGGTTGTCTACAAATTGAAAACTCATGCAGATGGGTCCATCAAGAATAATCCGAATAATTCTAGGGAGCCCGCTCATGTAGCCCGCTGGTTGTCCGGACCCTCCCAGGCACGTGCCAGAAGGAGGGCGTTTGCCACGTGAACCAAGGAAGGACCCTCAAGAGACTCAACTGCTTAACCTCGCCTCCTCAGAGCCTCCTCCTCTCATGCGACTCCTCAGAGCCTCCTCCTCTCGTGCGCCTCCTCTGGCAAACACCCTCCCTGCTCTTCTGCTTCGCTCGTTCCTCCATGCCAAATCTGCTCCTCGTCACGCTCCTCTGCTCCGCTCCTCTGTTCCGTTGCTCGGCGCCTCCTCACGCGTCATCTTCTTCTTCTTCATCTTCTTCTGGTACGTTTTCAAACTTGCTTAATATCTTGAAATTGTACTGAAAATGTTGCAAAATCTGATGTTTGGTTTGATAATCCTGAAATTATACTCAGTCTCCTGAAATTCATACTGAAATTAACAAAATTTGATGATAACACTTTTACACTACTAAAAATTATACTAAAAGTGTAATTATTCAGTATGAATTATAGTATAATTATACAAAATTAATCTCTTATGACTTGAAGAGGGCTGACAGAGATGGTTAGTGTAAAAAATTTGTCAAATTATACTACTGAAATTCATGATAATCCTGCAAAATTTTTGTTAATCCTGCAAAAACATGGATTTGATTAGATTTTTTTTTTTTTTTTTTTTTGTATAAACCAATCATAATTTTAGCCTAGTTGTAAAACATTTTAAAGATTAGCTAATTTTAAAGATCTATAGCTTAATAACATATTTTTTTTTATATTGAAATAAGGATCTTAACCCAACAATGACATACAAGGCATATGTGCTATATCGCGGTCGTGTCCCTGGAATTTACGCAACTTGGCAAAATTGTTCAATCCAAGTAACAGGGTATAGAAGTAATTTGTACAAGGGTTTTTCCTCGGCTCCCGAGGCTCATGCTAGTTATAAATAGTGGGTTCACTCAGAAGTGGTGGAATATAACGACGAGGCAAGCTCATCATCTGCTGCAAAGGTGAAAAATAAGAACTACGAGGCAAGAAATCTCTTCGAAGATAGGAATAATCAATATCACACTCGCGCGGGTGAAGCTCAAGCGAACAATGATAAATGGGCATTGACAAGGGATTTGATTAATGCACTGCTAGTGGTGTTTCTTATGATAACGGTAGTTTTTTTGTTCAAACTTGTGTCTTTTTGAATACTCTGTAAGTGGTATTTCAAACGTATATTCAGTTATGTTATGAATGAATGTACATTTTGTTAATATCAGGAATAGGAATGCTTATATGTTATAGTTGCAGGAATGCTTATATTGGATTGGAATGCTTATATTAGCTTATATTGGATTGCCCTAATTTTCAACTGCATTTTAGCGTTCTACCTCTGGTTTTGTAGATGCTAAGTTTGGACTTCTTTGGTTTCCTCGACAATTAGAATTTCCCTATTTATATACATAAAAGAGTAGCTAAAGCAGAGAAATGTTTTATTTACAAGTGGTGCTTTTGGTTTGAAACACATGAAATGCAGGTCTAGAGAAAGGAAAATGTAAGAATTGAGGTTTTTTGTTTTGGTTAAGTTGTATCTGGTTCTGTTGGTGGGAAGTAGCAGTAGATGGTTTTGTAGATGCTTTATTTACTATTGTTGCTGCAGCTTTGAGTGCATTTGCAGTCTTCTGCTTTGCTTCTCGGCTGCAGCCTCGTCCATAATTGTAGTCATGATGTTTGAGTAGGCTTTCTAGAGCAAGCGGCAGAGCAACAATGCAGACATCCTTGCTTGGTCTTTCACTAAATCAACATCATGATAGTCCATGAATTCACACCAATCAACAAAATTGACTGCCTTATCTGGACCATGTCGTAAGCATAATAGTAAATGTGCTCGCTCCAACTCCGATCTTGAGATCTTGAGTGTTGGGATGCTTGTTGGTTCAAGTGGAAGAGTACGATTGCAATCTGCAATTGACTCTGCAATTCTACCTGCAGAGCGCTAAGCATTGGCTCTATGAACATAGCATTCAGCCAGGAATCCTTGGGGAACTCCTCTGCGACCATCTAGAATTTTTGAAAAATGGCGTATAGCCTCAGAGTGATGTCCAGCTTCAAGTGCTGATATTGCTGACAACAAAATAGAGGAAGATCAAAAGAAAGAACTTTCAGAAGTGTGGAAACAAGAAAGATGAGCATTGAGAAGTGACCAAGAAAAAGAAATGGCCAGGTTGCAGAAGAAAGACAACCAATAAAATGAGGTATGAGCAATGAAATAACTTACAACACTTGCAAATCTTTGTAAGTTACAACAATAGATAATGTACTTAACATTTAAAAATCTTTGTAACTTACAA
>QNQO01010320.1:0-17863 GCA_003290165.1 Berberis thunbergii | reverse complement strand
ATTTTCTCACTATGCAGTGTAGGCGGATTATCAGCTCTCTGGGTTGCTCTTTTGATCTGCGGCGCGCCTGCCTTCTCTTTCCCTTTGGGTGCTTATTTGGTAGTCCGACGAATTCCTCGAGTCGTCCTATTTGAATCCATTGCTTAATTTCGTCTTTCAAATTGTACCAATTTTTTGTATCGTGCCCGCGATCCTTGTGGAAAGAGTAGTACTCGCTCTTATCTTTGTCAATCTGGGTCTCCTCTTATTTTGAGCGACCAGTTGATGTCTTTTCATTTCTCCATAGACTTCAGTATGCTCGCTCGACTCATTTTCAAAGTCGTGTATGGTTTATGTCTTTTCATCACATTTTTCACCGTTCATGCCTGGGCTTTACAATTTGCAGCTTTTCGGGCTCCTACTGGCTGAATTCGATCTTCCGTTGGCCTGATGCCTCTTTGACTAAGTGTTCTTCTTCCGGGGTCGTTGTCTCTCCTTCTTTCTCTATTCTCTCTCGCTTTTTGATTGGCATTCCCTCCCGGATTCGTTCTTCTTCCTAGTGGCCACCATCTTCTCAAGAGTGATGTGTTTTTGGGCGGTCATTAATAGGGTCGCATGTTCTTCAGTGCGTTTAGGTTCAGAGAATCGTAAAATGGTCCTCTTTTTAGTCTGGAGGTGAAGGTGGCTATGGTCATGTCATTGCTGTAGCCATGAATCATGGGCAACTCCCTTATAGTTTCTTCGGGCTTGTACCTGATGTAAAACAAATAGTGTGGGTTCTTTTCATCCGTTGACTACTAATGAACCTCATGATGAAGGCGGTAGCTAGTGCTTAAAAGGAGTCTATCGACCTCGATGGTAGTTTTTGAACCAACTCATCGTTGTGGAAGTGAGACTGGTTGGAAATATTTAGCACATGATGGACTTCGCGCTCTCTCTTAATGCCATCATGTGGTGGAAGTGTCGCAGATGGTTTGTTGAATCGGTGGTGCCATCGTACGCCTCTAACTTTGGTGGAGTGAACTTTTTTGGCAGAGGAGTCACCATCAATGCGTCAGAGAATGGTGGTATGGCCAATTCGTACAGTACGTTAGGATTTGTGACCCCGATCCTGAATGGGATTTGAACAGGGGGTCCGTCACTTTGGTGGTTTTTGCTTTCGAGATTCACTTGCTGAAGTTTTGCAGGAACTTCATTACTCTATTGGACGTGGTTGGCAGAGTTTTGTTGGGGCGGTGTTTGGACATGGTCAGTGGATTGAGCGCTTTTGGGTAAGTTTGTCCACTATTTTGATAAGAAGATCCATCTGAGTCATGAGTTGATCCACGCGAGGATCTGTGGCAGTGTCGCCAGATGTTTGAGATGGCTGGGCTACCACATGTTGTGGCTCTTTGTTGTTGTGCATGGTTGGCCCGAGGGTTGTCGCTTGATTTGAAGCATGTATCGTTGGCAATGCAACTTCTGTGGTGGGAGGAAAGCTTTGATTGTTGCTAGCTTGCAGGTCTGTAGAGTGTTTCATTTGTTCTACGAGTTTTTAATCGCTGATCAGAATTGAGGAATTTTCCTATTCCAAACTCTCTTCTTGAAAGGAAACTGTCACCCTCCCACGGACGGCGCCAAACATATGCGTCCAAAATCTGGTCTCCTATAAGTCTGACCTGCAAAACAAATGTTACATTGCCAAATACCACCTTTTTGGTGGGTGAAGGCACTTCAATGCTTAAGTCAGTAACTCTATTGGAAATGAAGATAAATATGGACATAACTCAGTTAAAATTGCATACATTTGTCGAATGTTCCCTTTACCTTATATAGTGATCGTTGTTAATTCTCTGCGTGATTTAAGCATATGAGGCACAACGAGAGGAGACATTCTCTATAACGATATCCTTTTTTTTATGAAGATACATCCTTGGGGGCGTAACTCACTCTATAACTTTTTTTTCTCTATAACGTTCCTCCTTTTTAAGGGAGAACTCTATTAGGCCTCTGGCCACGATTTATTCTGATGGGGCATGTTCGGGCTTTTATGACTGGATCCACCCTTTTTGGATTTTGTGAATTGACCTGGTCTTGAAATATTTGGTCCTTGTGATGGATGATCTTTGCTACGTGTATGGCTGTGATGACAGTCTTATTTGATGTATTCAATTATTATTATTATTATTATATTATTATTATTATTATTATTATTATTATTATTATTATATAGAGAATTGAATTGCATATCTAGTTATTACAAATTAATATAACATTATTACATTGATCTTTGTTCTTTAGAAATTTAGATACAAGCAAAATGCATATATTTGCATTTTATATTTATCAAAATTTATTTTGTAGGGTCGCTCTACATGCATAAAGCCATTGCTTCACTTTTCGCTTAAAGCAATAAAGGATGTTTTCGCTTTGCTTGCTTCGCCGCATTGACTACCCTACTACCAATCATGTTATACTCGTCAATGATGATGGGTTTTGTATCCTTGAAGTTCTCTTGCATCGGTTGGCAATGCTCACCAGTAAGTTTATTATATCTCGTTTGCCCTTCACCCTGCACTTATACCTCGTTTATGGTGGATAGTATCTCCACAAATGTTGAAAGTTGCAATGCCAGTTAGAGCCATTGTGTACTACTTTATTTGTTCTGAAATATTCAAAATTGGAGCAAACCAACATATTTATGAGAATTGATTTTGAAATTGAAATTTTAATGGCTATGCAACTCATATTTTTTTTTCCACTAATAAACTCATTTAAGGAAGCATATTTCAAAAAAAAATTAATAATATAAATTCAAAAACTAATTCACAAGGTTGGGTGGCCAACATGGTCAATTGGCCTAAGCCTTGTGCTGGACAAAGTTAGGATCCATATCCATTATTGTTACAATGTCCTTGTGTTGGACAAACTTAGGGCTTAAATCCATTACAATTACAAATAAGGGACCTAAAGTTTCATTTTTTCCTTTTTTTTCCAAGCTGAAATATTAAAATATGTTGATATTTTGTGGGGGATGATCTCTTAACCATATAGATCACTCTTAGAAAACATGATTTCATTTGGTGTTCCAGAACATGCTACTCATGGCAAAGAATTTTCAACCGTTTTCACCATGAACTTGATGACTACATCTAATGGAGTTAAAGATTTCAAAAAATTGTGATTTTTGGTATGGATGATCCACAAAGTGAATAGATCATCCTTACAAAAAAATCAACTTATTATAAAATATTTATGTGGGGTAAAGTAGGCACATGTAACTTTTTTTGTAAGAAATCTGTCCTCGGATCCCACTAGTATATATGTGTGTGTCAATATGTTTGGTTCGACTGAGACCAACTTTATTAAATTAAGAACTTGTCAATAGTCACTAGGCGTTCTTAATGGTTGGGTACAAATTTGGGTCCTAAAATGTGTTCCCAATCCTCACCTCTTAATTTATTTTGAAGATCAAAACAAAATTTTGGCTGATTCTGAACCGTGATACCAACAAAATCTTACCAACTAATTATGTATTTTAAAATAAAACAAACTTCAGTATATATTTAACCCGAGTAAAAATTGAAACATTATTTTGTGTGTGTGTTGGGGGGAATATAAAGAGACAATAATCGATATACATGGTTACCTCCATAACGGGAGGTAGTCCACGACGCTCGATCGAATCAAGCATATCTATTGTATTCATTCATCTTTTTCTCCCGTGCTTAGATCTTTTCTCTTCTTTTTCCATTGAATATCTCATTTCTTTATATAGGCTAGATATTTACAACACCAAAATATCTAACCTAGTGGTAATTACATAAATGCCCTAAGCTAGATATTACACATATGTAAATAACTAAATATCTATCTTTTGGACTTCCCCAAAAGCTTCATTCTTCTTTAGGACCAACTACGGATGGTCGTCTTTCCTTGGGTCTTCCCAGTTTGTTTATTTGGTGCAGTTCCTTTGTGATAGTCTGAGAGGATACAATAATTGGTACCCACAATAGCCCCTTCTTGGTAGTCTGATAGAATTACCAAAGGTAATGGATTGCAAAGAACTTATCTGACTCTCCTGCTGAGATCATGTAAAAATATCTACTGAAGTACAACTAGAGTGTTGAGAATTGAGTTATTAATGAAGGCTGATGATTACTCCCAAACAGTACACGCGGTTAATTGCAGTAAAGATTGGGGTGTCGATCCCACGAGGAAAAACGATCTACAAACAAGGTCAAGGAAAAAAACTATGCGAAACTAATTTAAGAAATTTTAGCAATTTTAAAATATGAAATTGAATTTAGTTTAATAAAAATTAAGTTTAGAAAAATCACAAGGTTCAAAGAATCCCTCCTAGATTTCATGCGCCAACTAGTATTGATTCTCTATGATGACTCGATTACGTGTTTCACGTCCCAAACAACATAATCGGAAAATAGTCTTTGATGCACTGATATATTCTAATGTAAATGGATTTTAGATTTAACTTTTTCTAGAAAGCACAAAGGTTGGTCATATATGATATCCTAAATTTACGATATATCAGGAGACAATAACGTAATAAAAGACAATCACATATAACTAACCTACCGGAATCAATTAATCCTTAAAAATTCCACACATAAAAAAAGCGTGACTAAGCTTATATGGAGAAGAAAAAGACAACCACCAGAATAATAATCTACGAAGAAGTTGATGACGTCTTTGTCACTAAAATACATAAACTCCTATATTAAATAAAAGTGAAAATCATAAACATCATTATTCATCGTGAAAGTATAAAACGAATCAAATACCAATTAAGTGCGTTACATCTAGGAGTTCACCTCTTCACCTTGCGTGGGTTTAGTGACACATGGTGAAGGTGATGATAGCAACAGCGGTGTGGAGCTTCATCGGCATGGCAGCGCGTGGTGGATTAGAGACGCACTCCCTGCTCCTGCTGGACAACGTCTTGGCTGCCTGCTGCGTCGTTCTCTACTGTGCTAGACAACGTCTTCTTCTGCTCCTCTTGCTGTCTTGCGTTTCATTTTTTCACCCTTTTAGATTGGAAGCCCAATTTCCATTGTAAACAACTCCTCATTGGTCCATATATAATTGGGAACAAAAGTTCTGGTGTATCTCCCCTCCCCCTGTATTCTCTCTTCTTGTTCTCTTTATGGTAAAGAGAAAAACCTCCTTATTTGCCTTCCAATCCAATTTGGAAACCAAAAAAACGTGTTCCTTCTTCCTGTTGCTGTATTTGTGGGCAAAAGGAAGCAAACTCCTTGGAACCAAATACAAATTGCAAACAAAGGGTCCCACCCCATGAAAGGTGGGTTTGGCTATATTCATCCATATTACTTCTTTGTTCCACCAAAATTCAAAACTAATTTCCTTTTTTTTTTCTTATTGTTTTTTGGTTCTATTTATTAATCTTTAGCTTGAGTGTCTCCCATTCCACTTCGTCAATTTGTCTATGAATTTTCAAATTCGCAACGCTAATGCACTTTTGTCATTTAAACTCTAAATCCTACAAAAGTACAAAAATAAAATAATTAAACTAAAATATGCTATTCAAAACACTAACAAAATTAATATAGGAGGTATATTATGTAATAATTATGTAAACATCAAATATCCCCAAACCTACATTTTGCTAGTCCTCGAGAAAAATAAAATTAAGAATAAAATCCTAACTCACTTTCGTAGGAATCACGGTTGCACTTACCTTAACGTGCAACAAGGTTTTAAACCCCCTAGATTACCTCTAGTGGACAAGTTATAGTCTCGTGAGGGTTTTCAAAAATGTTACCCCCAAACATTACTGACTCAATAAAACAAAATCTATTTTCTAAAAACATAATGCAAAAACATGGGCATTCCCCTTTATTTTCCTTAGAGTAATTTTCTAATTGCTTAAAATTTAAGAAAAACAACAAACTAAAAATGTCACAAAAGTATATCAATAGAGTACAATAATTTAATAGTATCTAAAGGTTAAATAAATTTTATAATCATTCTCAACTCAAAGTGTGTGTGTGTGAGAAGCCTTATCAACATAACTCTTCATCTCATAGTAAAGATGTGACGAGATAACATTTAGAAAGTATTTCGACCACAAATCTCTCATGCCACTTAGAAATAAAACACTAAGAGATTGGGCACTCAGTTTATATGTGAGGAAAAGAATATAAACTATGGAAAATGCAAATGTCTCACATATAATTATCATGAAAAACAGAATTTTCAAAGAGTGAAATGAATATGATCTCATGGACAGGAATATTGATTACTTTTGAAAATGTTGAATCATAGTTCTTGCCTATTAAATCTCCACATCTACTGAACCAACTTTCACTTAAGATCAATTAGGTCTTTACTACGTTGTAATGGGGCTTGGATTATGGCAAACAATAATGGACAAAAATGATACAAGAATTTCCTAAGAATGGTTACACCCTTGAATAAACACATAGGGCATTGAAGAACAAATCAATGTTGTACACCATTAACTTTTTCTTCATTATTTTCTTCTTCAACCTTGTATTTTTATTTATTTTTACATGTTTTTCCCCGTTTATAAAATCAAACACTTTCACTATGAGGGCACATGAAATATCTATTTTCAACTCTTTCTATTTGCCCATTCCATAAATATATCTCACCGTATACATTCTCAGAAAATTGGGTAAGGATAAAATAATATAGGTATTACTCCTTGATTGGAGTAAATAATGGGAATGGGGTTAACAAAGAGAAGGATATTTAAAGGCTCAAAGGGCTGCAAATGGATATTTAGTATTGAATAGGCTAAAAGGCAAAAATAAAAAATTGGTTTAAAAAAGAAAAAAAAAATGCATATATCACTTCATAAGTTCTAGTTAGTACTAGGACATCTCACTAATCAACTTCAAATCATGTTGACTTGGCTTATAGTGCATTTTCATAGTCGAGTTGAAAAGTTTCACGAAATACATCGAACATAAGGATAATATCAAATATCATGTTTTCTACTAATATAACTATGTGACATGTGTTAGTATGTGTTTTCTCAAAATTAAAGGCAACTAAAAATTCTCTAAAATTAAAAAGACTCAAAACCCTTGTTTTTATTTAGTTTTTATTTTAAATTCACCAAGAGTTCAGATTTTGAATGCATTTTTCATAAAGATTTTGCACAATAACCGTAATCATCTAAGTATTCAATGGAGATTGAGTAGAACACAAAAAAGTGACTCGGTTTAATTGTAAAATACGTTTTAAGCTCAAAGATTTTGAAAATTGCACAAAAAATATAATAAACCACATCACCCCAAACCTAAACCAAACATTGTCCTCAATATATAAAATAATACCATGACAAATGAAGGAAAAAGAAAATAGGAGGGTTAGAGTGATATTACCATTGTGAACGCTTTACTAATTTCAAATAGACAATGTCCTCACAGTCACCAAAATATTAAGAAAATCACGACTGACGGGAGAAATGAACACATGGGAATGAGGGGCTCCGAGTGACTCCAGTAGCAACACCTAAATAACCTGAAACACTACAAGAAAACAATAAAGCAAAAACCTAAACTAAAAAAATAAATAAAAACCTAAACAAATAAAATAAAAATAAAATAAAAAACCTTAAACCAAAGATAGGGTGCAGAACATCAAATCAAATAGACAGGGGCAACCAGAAAGATCTCCTCTGGCACCTTCCATTGATACTTGAGTAACGACAAATAGGTGTTCATCAGGGAAGTCATCACGGATGGGTGGCCATTGGCAGAGTCATTGAACTCCAAACGAGACAAGTGATCCGCCACAACATTCTCGACCCCCTTCTTATCCTTTATAGTTAGATGCAAATTCCTGCAGAAGGTAAAATCCACCTAATCAATCTAGCCTAAGCATCCTTTTAGAAAGAAGGAACTTAAGAGCCGCAATGGTCAGTAAAACAGTGATAGGTGTACCAATCAAATAAACACGAAATTTATCTAAAGCAAAAACTACAACTTGCAACTCTTTTTCAATAGTTCGAATAATTCTTTTGAGCATCATTAAGTGTTCGACTAGCATAGTAAACAACAAAGGGCTTCCCTTACCTTCATTGTCCCAAGACCGCCCCCACAGCATAGTTGCTTGCATCACACATTATCTCAAATGGTAAATTCCAATCCGGTGGCTGCATGATGGGGCAGAGGTGAGCCTATTAATGAGTGTTTGGAGGCGTCCTCACACTCTTGTGTCCATTGAAACACAACGTCTTTGACAGGAGGCTACTTAATGGTCCAGAGATGGCAGAAATTTTTGTATGAACCTCCTATAAAAACCCACGTGCCCTAGAAATGATCTCACATCATTGACAACTTTTAAGGTGAAGGTAATTTAGAAATCAATTCAATTTTAGCTTTATCAACCTCATTCTTTTATTAAAAAATTATGTGTCCTAGAACTATTCCATAAGAAACCCATGAAATGACATTTTTCCCAATTAAGCACCAGACCCTTCTCTTCACATCTACTTAAACAACCTTCAAGTGAAAGTAAACATGAATAAAAGGAATCACCAAAAAGTTCAAGTCATCCATGAATACTTCCATATATTTTTCAACCATGTCACTAAAAATATTCATCATGCATCTTTGAAAATTAGCCGATGCATTACACAAATCAAATGGCATTACGCCGAAAAAGCTAAGTACCAAAAGGACATGTGAAAGTAGTCTTATTCTGATCCTCTAATGCAATCTCAATCTGATAATGTCCTGAATACCCATCTAGAAGGCAATAAAAAGAATGACCAGCTACTCGCTCTAAGATTTGGTTATGAATGGAAGTGGGAAGTGATCCTTGCGGGTGGCAAAATTAAGTTTCTATAATTCCATGCACATTCGCCACCCTGTCACTACTTAGTAGGGAACATGCACCTCCTCATCATTAGTCACCACCGTTATTCCAGATTTCTTGGGAACTACTTTGAGTTGGACTACCCACTTGCTATCAAAGATGGGATAAATGATGCCTACATCTAACAATTTTAAGACTTCATTATTTCACCACCTCTTTCATAGTAGGTTAAGTCGTCTTTGAGGGTCTCTACGGGGGTTAGCTCCTTCTTCTAGTGAATCCTATGGGAACATGTTAAGGGGCTAATACCTTTGATGTCAGCTATAGTCCAACCTAATGCAGATTTGTGCTCACGTAACATATTAATCACTTCTTCTTCTTGTGAGCTATCAAGCACGGAAGAAAATAATAACAGGAAATGTATCACCTGGTCCGAGGAATGAATGTTTAAGTCCCTCAGGCAGTGGATCTAGGTCAACTTTCGAAGGTTCCACGATGGATGGTTGTGGTTTCTGTCTTTCCTTTGGCAACTCCTCAAGCATGGTTGCCATTGTTGTCCTCCTTTGTCCCTTTAACCCTGAAACAACAAAAATATCAAAAGCATTGTCAGGATAAGTGAATTCTCAGAATCAGAAATAGAAAGGAGGCACTCTAAGGTTTCAGAGTCCGCACTCAGAAACGCCTCCTCTGATATCAGCGTGTATATCATGTAGGTATGATGACACTCATCATCATCACGTGGTTGCTTGCTAATATTGAATATGTCGACCTCCAGAGTCATGTTCCTAAAAGACAGTTTCATTAGACCGTTCCTTGCAATTGATAAGAGCGTTAGCTGTGGCAAGAAAAGGTCTACCTAAAATAATCGGAACTGTAGAACTCCATATTAACCGCAGAATGAGTATCTAAAATAAGAAAGTCGATGGGATAATAAAACTTATCAATCTGCAGCAAAACATCCTTGACTATTCCTCTTGGCTTCTTAACTGATCTATCGGCCAATTGTAGTACCATGGATGTGGGTTTAATCTCTCCTAGACCCAGTCGCAAGTTAATAGAATATGGCATTAGATTTACACTTGCTCCTAAATCCAACAAGGCTTGGCCGAACTCATGAGTCCCAATCTGGCAGGTGACTGTAGGACACCTTGGATCTTTGTATTTGGGTGGTGTCCTCTGCTCAATCACAACACTTACATGTTTCTGTCAAGAAGGCAATCTTCTTTACATGATGTTTCCTCTTGATAGTGCATAGATCCTTGATTACCCTCGCATAAGTTGGTACCTGTTTAATCACATGCCAGCAAAGGTAAGTTAATTTTAACCTGTTTCAAGTGTTCTAGAATCTCACCATGCATTTTCGATTTCTTTCCAGTAGGTCCTAGTGCTTGAGGAAAAGGAACTAGAACTGGAATGTTCTTGTTGGGCTCATCTTCAGGGATGCTCTCCTTTGCACTTAGGGAGGTGCCTATAGTCGTGGACGAGCTTGATCCATCTAAAATCTTACCATTCCGAGTAGTGATGGCATTAACCTCTTTGACATTCTGAGGGTCTGAAGTAGAGGTTTGTGCCATAAGTTGGCCCTTCGGATTTGCTTTAGGCTGTGATGGAATTGTCCCCGCTCTTGTACTGTTAATGAACTTGTCAGCTTAGTTATCTGGCTTTTGATCTCCTTGTTCTCTTCTGGCAACTGTGTCAATCCAACTGTAAATTTTTGATTAGTTTACCTTGTGCCTCTATAAATGCATGTAATGTGTCTGATAAGGAACTTCTATTAGATTGCGCATTGTACGGAGATGCAGGGTATGACCTAGGTGTTTGTGCCTGTGAGTATGTAGGTTGACCTGCTTCGGACCTCCAGCCTAAATTAGGTGATCTCTCTAGCCAGATTTGTAAGTGTTAGAGAATGATGAGTAAGACTTCTTGTACATCCCTAAGGCGTTACATTGTTCCTCATAAACCCTTCTCATCTCAGTCAAGGTCGGGCAATCCTGTGCTAAGTGTTCAATTCCCCCGCATATAAAACAGGCGTCATGTAGCTCAACTCTAGCAACAGTATGTGTGGGCCTACCATCCTTGGTCTTAAGTGCCTTTAACTCCCTAGTCACTCTATCCAATTGGGCTCTAAGGTTGTCCTCTTCCCTAAGTTGATAGACTCTAGCTGGGCATGTTCTATTCGTGCTCTTAGTAGCACTTGGACCAGTCCAAGTATGAGCCTTTTTAGCCAGGTCATTCAGGTACTCAATGGCCTCGTCAGGGTCCTTATGCAAAAACTTTCATTACACATCATCTCAACGAACTGTCGCTCTCTACTGGTGAGCCCCTAATAAAAATAACTGACTAGGCGCCAACTCTCATACCCATGTGTGGACATGTATTCAAGAGATCCTTGAACATCTCCCATGCTTGATATAATGTCTCGATATTCTTTTGGGTAAATGTAGAAATCCGTCTCTTTAGACCGCTGGTTTTGTGGTGAGGAAAATATTTATTAAAAAATGCTTGGGTCATCTCCTCCCACGAACCTATAGACCTTGGTCGCAAAGAGTATAGCCAACTCTTCACTTTTTCCTTAAGGGAAAAAGGAAAAAACCTTAGTCTAATCGAGTCTACAGCCTCAACTTGTGTGTAGAAAGTGGCCACAACTTCCTCGAATTCCCTAATGTGAACATAAGGATTCTCACTCTCTAGGCCATGAAAAGCGGTTAATAATTGTATCATACCCAGCTTAAAATCTAACTTTGGTGTACTTCGTGCAACATAATACATGACGGAAGTAGCAGTGTGCGTGGGTGGAGATAGTCCTTTAGCGATCCCGAACATGTCATATTCGTGATTACTCATGGTTGTTAGAATTAGAAGTAGAACTTTAATTTGGTCTCAATGTGAATTTGTGGGTGTTCTAAATTTGGGACCCTAATTAGTTTTCCTAAGTGGTCTCTATTCCAACTCACACTCCCCCAATGTCTTTTTTGTTTTTGCAAAAAATTTTACTAAAAAAAATTAAAAATAAACTGGACCTAAACCTAAAATAAAATAAAAACAATGAGCAAGAAAGATAATACCCGAAACCTCCCTTGTAGAATGACGCTCGTTCTCCAGCAACGACGTCAAATTGATTACGCTTAAACAATACACTTGGTCAATGGCAGTAAAGATTGGAGGGTGTCGATCCTTACGAGGAAAAGCGATCTACAACAAGGTCAAGGAAAAAGAACTACGCGAAACTAATTTAAGAAATTCTAGCAATTTTAAATTATGAAATTGAATTTAGTTTAATAAAAATTAAGGTATAGAAAAATCACAAGGTTCCAAGAATCCCTCCTAGATTTCACGCTCTAACTAGTATTGATTCGTTATGATGACTTGATTACGTGTTTCACGTCCCAAACAACATAATCGGAAAAATTAGTCTTTGATGCACTAATATAATCTAATGTAAATGGATTTTAGATTTCACTTGTTCTAGAAAGCAATAGGTTAGTCATATATGTATCCTAAAATTTCGATATATCCGGAGACAATAACGTAATAAAAGACAATCACATATAACTAACTACCAGAATCAATTAATCCTTAAAAATTCTTACACATAAAAAAGCGTGACTAAGCTTATATGGAGAAGAAAAAGACAACCACCAGAATAATAATCTACGAAGAAGTTGATGAAATCTTTGTCACTAAATAACTAAACTCCTATATTAATAAAAGTTAAAGTCATAACTAATTATTCATCGTGAAAGCACAAACAAATCAAATACCATTAAGTGCGTTACATCTATGAGTTCACCTATTCGCCTTGCGTGGAATTTAGTGACACATGGTGAAGGTGATGACAGCAACAGCGGTGTGCAGCTTCATCGGCATGACCGCGCGTGGTGGATTAGCAACACACACCCTGTTCCTGGCGACCCCCTGCTCCGCATTTCTGCTGCTACTGGACCATCTTGGCTGCCTGTTCTGTCCAGTGTTTTGGCTGCCTGTTGCACTGCTGCGTTCGTTCTCTGCTGTGCTAGACACTTTCTCCCGCTCCTCTTGCTGTCTTGTGTTTCCTTCTTTTCACCCCTTTAGATTGGAAACCCAATTTCCATTGTAATAAACTCCTCATTGGTCCATATATAATTGGGAACAAAGTCCTGGTGATATTCCCCCCCCCTGTTTCTCTCTTCATTGTTCTCTTTATGGTAAAGAGAAAAACCTCCTTAATTATTGGTCACCCCCAATTGGAAACCAAAAAAAAACGTGCTCCTTCCTCTTGTTGCTGTATTTATGGCAAAAAGAAGCAAACTCCTTAGAACCAAATACAAATTGCAAACAAAGGGGTCCCACCCTGAAAGGTGGGTTTGGGCTATGTTAATCCATATTACTTCTTGGTTCCACCAAAATTAAAAACTAATTTCTTTTTTTTTTTCTTTTCCTCGGTTACTCTTTTATTAAATCTGTAGCTGTAAGAATGTCTCCTCGCTCCGACTTTCGTCAATTTGGGTCTAATGGCAAGTTTCCAATTCCGGCACTGTGTGAACGCGACTTTTTAGTCATATTTAACTGCTAAATACCTACAAAAGTAACAAAAAGAATCAACTAATTAAACTAAATACGCCATTCAAAACACTAACAAAATTAAATTAGGAGGTATATTATGTAATAATTATGTGAACATCAGCTGACTACCAGAAACTAATGCCTTGCCGAGGTTGGTGGACTACTAAAGATTGTGGAAGATTTCAAGATCAATTAAACTTCTGGATACTGTGGACTGTGATGAATGCTGACTTCTGAAAGCAAGTAGACTGTGTTGAATACTGATTTTTGAGAGGATGTAGACCGAAGATTGTGGATACTGTGGAGAATGAACAGACTGAATACTATGTGTTGAACATATATTACCGGGCTACGGAGCTCAAACGATATATAGTTTTTATTTAGTCATGTGAGTGTAGTGTCCTTAATTTACAATGATAATTAAGGGAGCCATCCTAAGTAAGTAAAAAGACTTTTTTTTTAATTCCCAATGTGCAACACCTACTATTTTCTTTTAAAACACGCTTAAGTAAATTGAAGTCATTTTTAAGGTTAGTACATTGTGAATTAATCGCAGTGGTAAAGTGCATGGTAAATTTGTTGAGGACTTCCCCGGGGTCAGAGCCAAAAGGATTTCATAGGTTTAGAGCTGATGAAGTGACCATCACAACTAAAATCATGTGTTGGCTGTTTAAAGCTAAACAGAAAAGGGCCGGGGAAACAGAAAATTGATAACCCTAAAATAGCCATATGCTCAGTTGCACCAACTTTATTAGGCACATTTAACAATCATTTTACTAGAAGAATGGAGCACTACTAGTGCTCTTAGCATTTCTGACGGGATCATAAGAAAGAGACATAAAGCCTAACTTGGAGTAGAAGCCACACGATGACTTGTCGAACATAAACAGTGCAAAAAGAAATAAAAACCTCACACTCATCAACATCTTTCACATGCATGCCTTATTACTTTAAGAGTCCCCAAGCCTGAATCTTATGCTGACACCGAGTGCCTGTAGCCTCTGCAATTGATGCTTACCCACAAAATTACTAACACTCATGATGAAGGTACTATTCTCCACATTTAAATGCATGCATATAGTTTCATGTATAGTTTATCATATGACCATCAATTATAGCTCAGTTGGTCGGACATCCACTCCCCTTGTGAGAGGTCACGGGTTTGAGACTCACCGGTTAGAGATTACTACTGGATTCGAATTTGTTTTTGCTATCATGATTTGAATGTTGTTCTAACTTTCTATTTGATTGTGTTTATTCATCACATTTATGATAATAATGTCTTATCCTTGATCTCAGGACTTATACACAAGGCCCATGCTCCTGCGTTGTTGCTGCTGTTAGACAGTGTCTTGGCTGCCTGTTCTGTCCAGCATTTTGGCTGCCTGCTGTGCTGCTGTGTCGTTCTCTGTTGTTCTAGACAATGTCTTCTCCTGCTCCTCTTGGTGTCTTGCGTTTCCTTCTTTCACCCTTTAGATTGGAAGCCCAATTTCCATTGTAAACAAACTCCTCATTGGTCCATATATAATTGGGAACAAAAGCCCTGGTGTATCTTTCCCCCCCCCCCCCTGTATTCTCTTTTCTTGTTCTCTTATGGTAAAGAGAAAACTCCTTATTGGCCACCCCAATTGGACAAACAATCCAATTTGGAAACCGAAAAAACGTGCTTCTTCTTCTTGTGCTGTATTGTGGGCAAAAGGAGAGCAAACTCTTGGAACCAAATACAAATTGCAAACAAAGGGGTCCACCCCTTGAAGGTGGGTTTGGCTTATGTTCATCCATATTATCTTTCTTTGTCCACCAAAATTCAAACTAATTTCTTTTTTTTTCTTCGGTTCTCTTTATTAATCTTTAACTTCAGTGTCTCCCGCTCACTTCGTCAATTTGTCTATGAATTTTCAATTCGCCACGTTAACGCACTTTTGTCATTAAACTCCAAATCTACAAAGTACAAAATAAATAATTAAACTAATACGCTATTCAAAACACTAACAAATAAATTAGGAGGTATATTATGTAATAATTATGTGAACATCAGCTGACTACCAGAAACTAATGCCCTGCCGAGGTCGGTGGACTACTAAAGATTGTGGAAGATTTCGAGATCAATTAAACTTCTAGATACTGTGGACTGTGATGAATGTTGACTTCTGAAAGCAAGTAGACTGTGTTGAATACTGACTTTTGAGAGGATGTAGACCGAAGATTGTAGATACTGTGGAGAATGAACAGACTGAATACTATGTGTTGAACATATATTACTGGGCTACGGAGCTCAAAAGATATATAGTTTTTATTTAGTCATGGGTGTGTAGTGTCCTTAATTTACAATGAAAATTAAGGGAGCCATCCTAAGTTAGTAAAAACACTTTTTTTTTTAAATTTCGAATGTGCAACACCTACTATTTTCTTTTAAAACACGCTTAAATAAATTGAAGTCATTTTTAAGGTTAGTACATTGTAAATTATTCGCAGTGGTAAAGTGCATGGTAAATTTGTTGAGGACTTCCCCGGGGTCAGAGCCAAAAGGATTTCATAGGTTTAGAGCTGATGAAGTGACCATCACAACTAAAATCATGTGTTGGCTGTTTAAAGCTAAACAGAAAAGGGTCGGGGAAACAGAAAATTGATAACCCTAAAATAGCCATATGCTCAGTTGCACCAACTTTATTAGGCACATTTAACAATCATTTTACTAGAAGAATGGAGCACTACTAGTGCTCTTAGCATTTCTTATGGGATCATAAGAAAGAGACATAAAGCCTAACTTGGAGTAGAAGCCGCACGATGACTTGTCAAACATAAACAGTGCAAAGAAATAGAAACCTCACATTCATCAACATCTTTTCACATGCATGCCTTATTACTTTAAGAGTCCCCAAGCCTGAATCTTATGCTGACACCAAGTGCCTGTAGCCTCTGCAATTGATGCTTACCCACAAAATTACTAACACTGATGATGAAGTACTATTCTCCACATTAAATGCATGCATTTAGTCTCTTGTATAGTTTATCATATGCCATCAATTGTAGCTCATTGGTGGGACATCCACTCTCTTGTGAGAGGTCACGGGTTCGAGACTCACTGGTTAGGATTTTGTGAGTTTTTGTCTGATTATTAGGAACACATTTGCTCCGCCGTTAATAAGCCTTCGGGTATTGAATGCAGCTGCTTAGATGGACTAGACCGGAGCGAAGCGAAAGCGAGTCTTCATGCAAGGTGAAGGTGATGGACCGGAGCGAAAGCAAGTCTCTATGTGAGATGGAGGCGATGGGGATATTAAGTGGCAACAATATTGTAGCCTTCGGGCTTGGTTTTGTTAACCTTATAAGGTCAGTCATGTAGCATTCGGGCATAGATTAATAAATAAATAAAAATGGTCAACGACCCAAATTTAAAAAAAAAAATTTATCATGTCACACTAGGGGTGGGCACGGGACGGGATGGGACGAGATATACTCATCCCTATCCCATCCCATTCATACGGGATCGGGACGGGACGGGATGGGATAAATCTCATCCGACCTCGTCCATCCTAAACGGGTTCGGGATGGGACAGGACGAGATCAGCGTGTTTCAAATTGACCATGCAATTTCAATAACTAAAATAGATCTTCAGCAAATTGCATGTTCACACATAACCATGCTGAAAATGAATAATAAACCAAAATGCAATCTACTAAACATAATGTAACCTATGCCATATACTTAAGCACATGAAGCTGTCATTGGAATCTCACACAGAGTTTAATTTTCATGCATATCTATCCTTGCAAATGAGATGATACTAGGAACCCATTAAATTGTATTATAGGTTGAGTATCCAAAGTTTTTAATGAAATCGAATGTACCCTAGTTAAATACAATTAAACAAATTTGTCTCAAATATGAGTTGATAGCCTAACGACATTGAGAATTTTAGATGCTAAAATGTTATATGCATTAGGGAATTTGAATGGGCATCCAAATATTGCAATCCTAAAATAAATAAATAATAAATATTGAAAAATTAGTTCGGGACGGGACGAGATTGGCGATATTGAAAATCTTCATCCCATTCTAGATCAAGACCAGATCGGGATGAAATTATTTAATCCCATTGAGACCCAAAAAATCGGGACGAGAACGGAATGGTGGGATGGAATGCCCACCCCTATGTCACACTATGAATTTCATGGAATTGTTGTTTAGTTACGATTAACATAATTGAGATGCTAAAGGTAACATGGTAGTGTCTCCAAAATGCTAGGTGACTTTGAAAAAGTCGAGGTGGTGCAAATAAATAATTAATAATAAAATGAAAATTGAAATGTTGTGGCTAATATGGCTTTAAGATTAATGTTAGCGCAACAAGTCATAGTCATCACCATCACCCAATAAGCACAATCAAGGAGAATAAAATATTTCTTAGCACAAGTTGTCAAAGGACTTTTACAAGTGGAAGAGAGAATCCATCCTTTGAATTGGTTTTGGTCACAAAGGAAAATCAGAAGTGTTTTATTACACACACAAAAATTGAGGAAGAAATAAAAG